>OX940974.1:55707245-55815167 GCA_954871275.1 Leptopterna dolabrata | reverse complement strand
CCCAGGCAGTCGCTTGATGCCAGTGACGTCACGACGGCCAGCCCCATTTTTCGTGACCCCTACCTTCTTAGTCCTAGTATCCTTGGGTTTCGGTGATCCAACCATCGTCAGAAGTGAGAAGGTTATAAGCTCAAATTTGAAGGAATTGCTATTCAAAACACGAGCCACTAAAGCTCTCCCCCTCAAACGATCACTGACGGGTACTGCTGCTGGAATACTACTGTCACTTCCACAACCATGAACTTATGTCCGAATCATCGAGGCTCTAGAGAAACGGTTTGGACATGAGCAGCAGGTTCAGCGTAATAATGTAGTATAATGTGGCCTTCATACCACATCTTTGAAAATACGTATTTATTAAAAGAATGATGATGAAACTTTCGGTAATTAATCAATGTTGAGAGTACATAACAAAGTTTTGCTTCATCACTACCGGAAGGTAGGGAAGCCTTGGATTCGTGATTGAATAAAACAAAAAATTTATATCCTCCAAAATGAAAATTTCTAATACCATTATGCGTTTCAGACATCAATGAATATTTCTGGTTCCATGCCTGTCTGTCTGTATGTCTGTCTGTCTATGGTCAATTCCTTGTAACGCTCATAACTACCCGAAATAACGGTGGAAATGGACTGACATTTGGAGGGAAGGTGCGGGTTGGGTCACAGATGGTCCATCAATAACTGAAAAAGTACTGTAACTTTCGTCTGCGCATGCGGAAAGGTGAAATACTTGAAACGTCCAGAACTACCTTAAATACCGTTGAAATGAGTTCAAACTTGGAGGGTCGATCAGGAATAATACTTTGATAGTTCCGAATGAATTTCATGCAGGGGAGGTCGGGGACGGTTTGGACACTTTATTTAAAGTTCAAATTCTCGACCCCCATTCATACTTGGAACTAGTTTTTTGCTTATTATTTTCAATAATGAACCGTTGGAATCGAGCGTGAAAAAAAATGTAACCCCCCCTCAAAATTTGATGGTTTTTGTTTCAAGGTACGTAGAATCCAAAAATGGAATGAAAAAATTTCTGTCCGTCCGCCGTATGCCATACTCGCACTTTTTTTAGTTGCCATGAACCAAAATTCATTAAATTTGATTTGTATGCCTCGTTTGGGGTCTAGCTGGTCCGGAAGCTCGACGTTACTGTCAGTCATCTCTAAAGGGTGAAAAATAGGGGTTGAAGTTTTCAGAACGCCGTAGCTCGAAAACTTTCAATAGAAGGGTATGGTTTTTTTTACGTTTTTAAATAATTGATCTTGAACTAAAGAATTGTCTGAGACCACCCGGAGCAATGCAAGTCCAGCCGTTCTTTTTACCGAAAAGCTTCGTCAACGCGATCGTTAATCAAACGGCATAAATCCGGCACAGATATCATTGCTAGGGGACACCTGATCATAATCACGGATGACTCTATTAAATCGAGTTGGTTGTTATGTGGTGTTATTTCATTTGAAGAATGATGAGTGTTTTGGATTTTGTTGTTAGGTAATTT
This sequence comes from Leptopterna dolabrata, assembly GCA_954871275.1. Lineage (NCBI taxonomy): Eukaryota > Metazoa > Arthropoda > Insecta > Hemiptera > Miridae > Leptopterna > Leptopterna dolabrata. Next base: position 55,813,669 of record OX940974.1, on the reverse strand, counting down.
TGCAACTTGAAGAACTCTCTCAGTAACGAACAATAGCTTATTTGTATATATAATAAGTAAGAATATAATAAGTTATTGTTTGTTACTGGTGATGGTTTGATCACCGAGCAGTGTATTTTTCGTATTAGTGGGAATATACAACCTTTCAATAACTTCGTTTTTATTTTGAAATGGGTTTCCACGATTTCATCGAGTGATTCAGTTGGCACCACCACCATCTCCTTATCTGGCTCAGTCTTGTACTTGTAGTGGTGCTGCACTACAACTGTTTACAACTTTTAGCTTCCTGGCTCAAAATTCACATGTTCGGTTGTTGCTAACGCATGTTGCTCCTAGACATTCATTTTGAGTTGGTCAAAAAATCGAACTTGCGATTTCAATTTTCATACACCAATACACAATACCAAACACTACCAATACACCAATACACCAATACGTTCCGTTAAAATCTCTCCTCTGTCCTAAACCTAGTGGCGCGTCATACGCAATGACCCACGCATGCTGTGCCAGGGTTTCTACTGTCTGTAATAGGTTTAGGATTGTCGAAATAAGTAAAATCTGACTTTACAGCACACTGGGTAACTTCTAAACCACGTTTATTGAATAAAATAAAATACACTACGAGAGAAAAGAAGAAGGAATATTCGAAACGAAAAACAGGCATTTCAATGAACAGACCAGAGTGGGGAGACAATTCAAACAAGGCCAACTTGATCCTATATAAATGACCATTTATATCAATACATAAAATCTTCGTCCTGTATAAATTTAGAGAACACATAAATGGACAAAGCTGATTTATGATGAATAATCCAAATCAATCATAACTATGTGTTTAACCAATACATTTAATATAAATTAACAATCAGGCTTGGTGAACATAAAATTCCAATCCTCTTCTGGTTGATGGTGCAAACTATAACCTACATAATTATCTATGATAGTATTATCAAAGTTCAGGATAAAATTATCAACTCCTAATCATAGTTCAGGAAATATTTTGGGAAGCACTCTTCTCCTCTGAGGACGGGGGATGATTTCTGTTCAGAGGGGGAGTTCCCTTTTGAATGTTCACGAGCACCCGACAAACAGGCAGCATTTGATTACTTGTCACTATTTCCAAGCAGAAGATAATCAAAATATTTTGAAAAAACATTGTCCCTGATACTTAGGGCATCGTTGCTGGTGCCTTCATTATACGAACGAAGTAACAACTGATTGGTACGTCTCTTCCGTAGTAACCCATCAATATCCGACAAAACGTTATACCAAGGGACCAAGTACCTCTGCTATCCTACCATTAGCTCATTTTGCCTTTGATATTTTTGCCATCGTTGCGTTTTGCCATTTGGGGGGGGGGGGGGTTAAATTTTTTTTCACGCTCGATTCCAACGGTTCACTATTGAAAATAATAAGCCAAAAACTCGTTCCAAGTATGAATGGGGGTCGAGAATTTGAACTTTAAATAAAGTGCCCAAACCGTCCCCGACCTCCCCTACAGTACGATTCCAATGAAATTCATTCGGAACTATCAAAGTATTATTCTTGATCGACCCTCCAAGTTTGAACTCATTTCAACGATACTGAAGATAGTTATTGGAGTTTCAAGTATTTCACGTTTGCGCATGCGCAGACGAAAGTTACGGTACAATTAATTATTTCTATAAGGGACCATCTGCGATCCAACCCGCGTGTACTCTCAAAATTTCGGCTCTCCACGACTATTTTTCGCGTAGTTAGAAGCTTTACCAGGATATGGTCAACATTTCATGTTCGCGCATGCGCAGACGAAAGTTACAGTACGATTCCAATGAAATTCATTCGGAACTATCAAAGTATTATTCCTGATCGACCCTCCAAGTTTGAACTCATTTCAACGGTATTTAAGGTAGTTCTGGGCGTTTCAAGTATTTCACCTTTCCGCATGCGCAGACGAAAGTTACAGTACTTTTTCAGTTATTGATGGACCATCTGTGACCCAACCCGCACCTTCCCTCCAAATGTCAGTCCATTTCCACCGTTATTTCGGGTAGTTATGAGCGTTACAAGGAATTGACCATAGACAGACAGACATACAGACAGACAGGCATGGAACCAGAAATATTCATTGATGTCTGAAACGCATAATGGTATTAGAAATTTTCATTTTGGAGGATATAAATTTTTTGTTTTATTCGATCACGAATCCAAGGCTTCCCTACCTTCCGGTAGTGATGAAGCAAAACTTTGTTATGTACTCTCAACATTGATTAATTACCGAAAGTTTCATCATCATTCTTTTAATAAATACATATTTTCAAAGATGTGGTATGAAGGCCACATTATACTACATTATTACGCTGAACCTGCTGCTCATGTCCAAACCGTTTCTCTAGAGCCTCGATGATTCGGACATAAGTTCATGGTTGTGGAAGTGACAGTGGTATTCCAGCAGCAGTACCCGTCAGTGATCGTTTGAGGGGGAGAGCTTTAGTGGCTCGTGTTTTGAATAGCAATTCCTTCAAATTTGAACCTTCTCACTTCTCTTGGCCATAATAGGAAAACTTCAAATATGTCTCGCTTTAGGTGGTATCAAATCGTTTGTTTCGTGACAACATTTATCCATTAATACCTCATAAATAATTCTGTTTCCGGTGTTTGTTGGCAGGAATGGGCATGATACTCCCTGCCCTGGTGTTGGTGCTACTCGAGATCGCGGGTCCAGTGACAGCGAACGCAGACAATGATCAGCAGATCGATTATTACCAGCTCTACGAAGGAGACACGGGGCTTAGTAAAAGAGCAGCCTACAGCTATGTTTCAGAGTACAAGAGGTACTGCCTACCTACCTAATGATCAACTATTAAAAAAAAAAGATTCCAGCTATGACCATTTGAGGGAGTTTTCGAAGTAGTTAACTGAGCTTTTTTTGACGATTTTTAGAGATTCTTGTCCCACAAAAAACTTGAATTGACTCTTTTGGCCCAAAAAATTTGTTCGATGAAATATGAAGGGTATCCCACGGGATTATCCCCCCCCCCCTTCCATTTTCCTTAAAAAGCGATTTAGAAAAAATTTTCAAATGGTAACGGCCCCATGATTTTTTACGTAGATCTCAAATCCAAAATCGAAATTTCATTAAAACGTTGAAAAAGTTGAAATTCCGACACCAACTTTGTTTTTCAAATAGGAACTCCCATTTTTCATTCCAGATTCGGATTCTACGTGAATATTAATGAAAAAATGACCCGTTACACGAATTTGGGGCAGGCGAAAACGTGCGCAAAAACGCTCAAAATGTGCGCTACACGCAAAATATCTAGTTTTGTGGAGCTATTCAATTTCTACGCGTAATACATGATTTTCTGAGTATTTTTTCACGCTGAATAATGTGTTGTTAATTTTTCCATTTAAGACCGTCCCACAAAGTTAATGGACCAAAAATACGAGTAAAAATGATTCGTTTCATAATTAGGTTTAAAAAAAAGTTCAAATTTTAATTTTGTAAATAGGAACCCAATTTTTATTGCACAATCGGATTCTAAATGAAATTTCATGAATGAATAACGTGTCACTCAAATTTCTGACTGCTCGAAAACTTTCTCCAAGTGATATGCAAAAAACATCGAAAACCATATTCTTTGGATGTATTCTATTATTACGTGTGATACATGATGTTGGGGTGTTTTTTTTTCGAGCGGCATAACGTGGTCATGTCCATTTTTCGATCCACGGTCGTGCTAAAGGAATCAGTTTTCATTTGGAGTTGCATTTTTGGGCACCAACTTCACAATAGCCCCCCCCCCCCCCCCCCCCCGATAGAAAGAATGAAAGCACAGGTACTCTCCCTCACCTCTTTCGCAACCGGGCTTGGGACCGGCTATGGCGGAGTTAAAAGTAAATTATTAAAATTAATGTATCTCCTTCATAGATGCAAAAAAATAAATGAATAAAATAAATTGTAATTCACCGCGCTTCAAATCAGCTGTTCAAATTGCGTTCCATCTTGCTCCACATAAAGTTGTACCCGATGTAGCCATTCTTGTTGAGAGCTTGTAAGACAGTGCCGGCTTGCACGGATCGTGGTCTTGACCACAGTGCAGAAGGGGCATCTATACAGGAAATGAAAAAACCACAGTCATGCAGCATGGCTATAAGAGCGAATTTTCGAAGTTTTCGGCATCTTCCTCCTCCGCCTAAAATTTTCTGAAAATTAATTTTCGGTCAATGTTTCCCCAACTTGATACCATACAAAATTAAAACAGGAGTAGTTTTACGCAAAGTAAAATTTGGGGTGGAAGGAGGGGGAGGGGGAAATCAAAAATGTTTTGAATACCAGAAGAGTAGGTATTGGATACATAACAAATTTTTTGTTCCATTTTTTGCCGAGTAACACCTCGGTTTGTAGATTTTCCAACGCTGAACACGATGGTGAAGTCAGAATTGCGATATCCCATTCCGTTATCAGATTAGAGCAGACGAACCAGGAAGAACATCTCAAGAAATAACCACGTTCCTTCATCTTCAAAGTGCTCCAGTTTGAGAATGGAACGAGATATCGCAATTCTGATTTCACCATCGTGTTCAGCGTACAAAACCCTTTAAAATGAGGTGTCACTTGTCAGACTTTTTCATTTTGGGAATTTATGGGTAATTTTCCCCCCATAAAACTCCCCAAAACTCCCCCTTAGAGTGACCCGATTCTGCCCATCTTCGAACTTGGCCTGTCGATTGCCAAGACAGATTTTTCGTGCAAATTTGAACTTTTTATCTCAATTCTTTCGAGAGTTATCGTCTGGAATGACACATACATATATAAATATATATATATATAAATATATAAATATATATATATATACATATAATTTTTGGTGTCTTTCGGCAGTGAATTCAGGATGGTCTGAAACGGATTTTGGTATAAAAATCTTTCGGAAATTCGAGTTTTAAAAATTTTGGACCGAGAACAATAGCTTCCTTTTCTTCGAAAATTCGCTAAAAATAAACCGTTTGTAATAATTTGCAGTATTTTTGGTGTAGAGTAGGCCCGCAATTTATGCGGGGGATACGAACCACAAATCGTCGCAAAATCTTCTTTTTTTTTACTTTTTTTTCCGAACTCTTCTCACATTCACAAAATCATTTTCAAATCGAATCAATCAAAATAAACCAGGCAAAACTTTCTTGGCGAAAAAACTGGTTATTTTGCTCTGTTTTGTTTCTTCTTGCAGGATATGCTGAAATTCGACATAGGCGTCTTCCAAAGCTTGTTGGAACTGTGCTCTCCCATCCGTATCCAAGTCAAGTTCAGCGTCACTCACTTTCTTTTTGCTTAATTCCCCGAATCTGATTGATTCACTATACGTTACAGAGTTCAAGAACCTTAGATGTTCATCAGGATTATCGCGTCAAACAATTGTTTGAAAATTCCACAATGGCCGATCAAGTCGAACCTGACAGAGGGTACTGATACATTTTTGCTACGCCATCATAAATGCAGTACCTATTTATACATGCTGTCATAAGTCTTCAGGTAGGGTAGGTTTGGGTAGGGTGAGAGGTAGGAAGGATGTGCTCCTTAGGAGTATTTTCGGATTGCTAACGCCCCACTGTTATCATCACAGCAGGCGTTAGTGGAAGAGGAGGCTCGCACCCCGCGGTCCGCGGTTATCACCACAGCGAGTGCTAGGGGAGAGAGAGAGAGAGAGAGTGAGAGAGAAAGAGAGAGAGAGAGAGAGAGAGAGAGAGAGAGAGAGAGAGAGAGAGAGATTGTGTTTATTGATCTGTACATAAATAGGACCGTAAGGTCCTTTCTACCTTTATGACGGAAAGTATTAAAATAAAATTAATGTTACAATGTCAGCCCTATGTCTATCAAAATTTAAATAAATCTATTTAATGATTAAATTAAACAATTCTTCTTATATAATAAACAACGAAAAATATTCACTCATTATTACTTTACAAGAGTGGTCATATACACTGTGGCTATACTTAATAGTTTCTCAACAATATTTCCTTCAGTCGTTTTTTGAAATTTCCTATTGACAACGACACGTCAAAGAGTTTTGCGTTCTCATTATATAAACATGCACTCTGAACAAGAAACGACTGACCATATTTTGTAGTCCTATGCCTTGGTATCTGCATCATGGAGGCCGCTTTTCGTGTTCCTTTACTGTGCACCAAACTCATCAATTTGAACCTACTAAACAGATTGTTCAGCCTGTAGCTGTAATACCCCGTTAGGAAATCTCTCTTATTCGTATCTGGCGGCACTTCCCCTGCTTTCCCCTCCGAGCGAGTCGGTGACACGGGACCCCCATTAACCAATAGAATCACACCGTTCGCAGCCCCTCCCCCGCTCTTCCGATGCTATGCGGTCGCCTCGCCATATTGGATTACTTCGTCTCTAAAACGTTAATAGCGAACAAGTGCACCGAACTGTCTACCAAACCATTGTGAATTGTTCATAATATTTCCCCGTTTTAAACTTGTGTAAACTCGTTAAATTACAAGTGTTTGCCTCCCGTTATCTTAATAACTGCGTTGATTATTTCATTCGCCCGATCTACTACATTGGTGCCGAAACCCGGGAACCCGTTCGCGTCGGTTTGAGCGTCATCCAAATCGCCGCGTCATCTACCGTTTTTTCAGGGCGGATAAGTATACCGTTTTTTCTCTTTTCAATACCACAATCAACCCCAATATGCCGAAGAAGGGAAATGTCGAGAAAACTGATACCCCGAAAACCCGTTCACGAGGACGAACCTCTCAGTCGTCCCCGAGTAGAGTTGACATGGACCGCTATCAAACGGACGATTTTTCCGATCAACAGACGGAAATTTACAGGGAAGTTCGGAGATGGGTGAATCGTGTAAGACTACTCCGTCAGGACCCCGAAATTGGAATTGAGAACCCGGTTCAGTTTGACTGCCGATCTCAAGGTCCGAAACTAATTTCGGAAGTCGAGAGTGCCCGATGAAGTACCTCAACCAGTTCCCACACCCGATGAAGCCGCTTTTTCAGCTATCAAATATATGGGGGAACTGCTTCACACTGTACCGATCTTCAACGGAGACATCACCACCTTCTCCCAGTTTAAAAGGTGCTACGATAGAGCCGTACACCTGATTCCCAACTTACCTGATGAAATTAAGAAGGAGAAATTCCTTTCTAAACTCAGCCCCGATCTTAGATCCCGCTTTGCATCCGCCAATCAATTAACCACGGATTACAACTCGTTGTATGAAGCCGTGGTACTGGAGTTCACCTCCAATTACCGCTTGGCAAGGGCGGCACACCAAAAAAGCCGTGACATACCCCGACTGGTGCCGAGCTCCCCCCATTCTCCCATTATCCCGCTGATAACACTGGATAGTTTTGTGTCCCAAGCCCGGCAATGGGTGTCATTAATGAAGGAATTACCCACCGACCTAGGGGAGTTCCTTATGTTTGAGGATCTATTTGCCCGATTTCCCCCAGCATTGCAGTCACTGTTCAATAATTCCCGAACATAACCCGCTGAAATTCCCACCGCTACCGAATGCATCCAATTTTTGGAAGCTCAACTTCGCCTCGCCCGAGTTACCCCCTTGGCTCAGACTCCCCCGCCACGTCGGATTTCTCCTGCGCCTGTTCGTCGACCTCATTCTCCAGTGGCTGGGCCCTCAAGTGCTCCTCAGGCCCAATCACCCCCCGGAAACCCTCCACCACAGCTCAGAAGAGGGCGGTGTAATTATCGCCGCGACGAACATTTCATGTTTCGTTGCCCTCATTTTAAGGCTCTACCCGTTCATCGCCGACGGCAGTTCATAAAGGATATTGGAGCCTGCCCCAACTGTTTCTCCTCCCTACACCCGTTGAGTGGTTGCACCGCCGATCGTCGATGCCACTGTGGCAAGAGGCACCATACTCTCTTGCACGAGTACTCGACCACGAGACCAGCTACCCCGCCTCGACCATCACCAAACCCGATGCAAGCCCCGTCTCACGATGAAGCCGCCTCCGCTAACTCAGTGGAAAACCTTGAGGAGGGGATGCGAAGATTAGAACCCTCCCTCTGATATTCTGTTCCCGATCACCGTTCCCGTCTCGTGAGGTAAGAGTTAGGGCTAGTGCCGCTGATAGAGAGTCCCCCGACTATTTTTTCCCCGATGGGAATAATTCTCTCTTTGCTCGTTTTTCCCCGATTGAAAGATTTTCTGGTAATAATATAAATTGTAATGCTCCCGTTTTCTCAGGTCATTCGCTAGGTAAGGATAGGTGCATGTTAGTACCTAGGACCGTTGAGGATCCGTGCGGATCGGTACCGCTGAAACCTTGCGGTGTTATACACAGGTACCGTCCCCGCCATTGCACTTCCACTTCGGTTAGTTATAGCCTTCACAGGGGCCCGTTTACCAGTGCTGAGCGTTCCGAATTAGGTTTAGGCCGCTCAGCACGACCATGTGCGAATGACCGATATATCCCTCGTCTCCGTTCATGTTTGAGACGAAGGGAATCTGGGGTATTACCCACCGCCGAAACTGAAATCACTTCCTGTCAAGGGGATAAGTCTATCAGGTGTAGGGCCCTGCTAGATACCGGAGCCTCGGTCAATTTGATCGACCTCTCATTGGTTCACCGACTAGAATCCCGTTTAAAAGGGTTAATGAGACAATTAGAGGAGTAGGCCACGTCACCACCCCTAAGTTAGGTACCGTCATGGTTCAATTAAGAACTCCTGCCGGAAGAACTGTCCCCTTCTCTGCCTCTATACTCACTCAGGTGATGGTCAATTTACCCAGTCGCAACCTAGATCTGTCCAGATACATGCATCTGGAACCTATGGCCGACCGGCTAGCTGATCCCGATTTTCATATTTCCAACAAAATTGACCTCCTGTTAGGCGCCGACTTATGCACCGAGTTAATTAAGGGGTTCTCCCCCATGTTCCCCGAAGTATAGGAATCCGAGTTAGGGTTGCTTGTCGGAGGACCCGATCCCATGCCCTATTATAAGACCGTTCGATTTATTAGAGACCTGTCAAGTGCAGTTGTTTTCAGAACACCTTTCAGCTGATTGCAAATTAGGCTTCTCTTCATTTGTCCCGCTTACCCCCTCTAATGACTTCTCCACGTTTGGGGTTTAGCCATGTCAGTCGCTGATTCACTTCCTGTTGATTATCACCGTTCAATGATTAATCAAATCACCGAAATTCTCCGGGGCATGGATACTATAGGATTCTGCCCGGCGGTCGAGTCCCCGACCGTCAGGTGTCTCCCGATGGTCTCAACGGCGGAGGTTCAGTTGAATGAGCCTCAGGAATCCATTTCTAACCCCCCCCCCCCCCCCCCCCGTTCGTTTCGAAACCTGTTCTCGTTTTATCCCCCGTGTGACGCCAACCCCCCCGGTACGTTCATTCTTTCAATTGGCCAATTCGGCGGTCACTGCCGACCTTATGGCTGTTCTTCCAAGTGCCCTATCCTTTCGCCCTTCCTTGGATGCGGAGGCTCCCCCGTAGTAGGTTGTTCTAATCCTACCTCCTCCACTGACGAGCTATTGCGGCGGATGTTTGAAATAGAATCCGTTGAGTCAGTTCGCCCTTGGACTCCCGATGAACATAAAGCAGAGCAATTGTTCTTGAACTCAGTTCAGCGGGACTCGTGCGGCCGTTATTCCGTCGCTCTACCGTTCTCAGAACCCCCTAAGTCATTGGGGGAATCCCGAATCATTGCCCTGCGGCAACTATACCGCATGGAGAAGCGCCTGCAGCGCAATCCCGACTTGCTTCGTGCATACACCCTATTCATGGGGGAGTACCTGCAACTGGGTCACATGCGGAGGCTTTATCCTTCAGAGATTCCCTTCTCCCCCTCTTACTACATACCCCATCATTCCGTTCACCGTGAGGGTGATCCCCCGAGTAAAATCCGAGTCGTCTTTAACGCCTCTCAGAGAACCTCCAATGGTCGATCACTCAACAAAATCTTGTTGGTGGGTCCCAAGCTCCAAGCCGACATTTTCATCATGCTTACCCGGTTCCGAACCTTCCGATTCGGTTTCATTGCAGATATCCGCCAGACGTTTAGGCAAATCAAACACCCCCCAACCGATCAAAATATGCTTCGCATTGTATTGAGAGAATCTCCCACCTTACCCGTTCAGGATTTCGCCCTAAGCACCGTCACTTACGGCACCACCTCCGCCCCATTCCTGGCCAATAGGGTTATCCGCCATTTGGCTGATGGTGGAGCTGAAACCCACCCTTCTGGATCTAGAATCCTCCTACATCATACCTACGTGGATGATGTGCATGGTGGGGGGAGCTCCATGGCGGAAGCTTTGGCTGTTCGAACCGATCTAACATCCCTTCTGGATACCGCTGGACTGGAGCTACGCAAGTGGGCCTCCAACTCCGCCCGGTTACTAAGCGGGATTCCATTAGAACACCGATTGTCTCCCACCGACTCTGTTGATTTCGGTGACGAGGATGAGAAACCGTTGAAAATGTTGGGGGTGTCCTGGAACCCCAAGGAGGACTGCTTCTTTTTTAAGGTACCCGCCTCCCTAACCGTTCGCACTAAGCGCGAGCTCGCTAGTCAAGTTGGCCGAATCTATGACCCATTAGGTTGGGTTATGCCAATTTCTGTGCAGGCCCGCTTCATTCAAAGGGAGATCTGTCGTTCGAAACTTGATTGGGACGATCCGCTGCCCTCCTCGTTTGCCCTTGAATGGAAGCGGATTGCTAGTACTCTGGACCACTTGACCTCACTCCGAATACCCCGACACGTGCATACCGATTCCCCCGAACAATGGTTAGTCGGATTTGCCGACGCCTCTGAGACTGCCTACGCTGCGGTAGTGTATCACGTGGCTGTGGGAGTCAAGGAGGTTCGTACCCGTTTGCTCATCACTAGAGCACGGATAGCGCCAATGAAACCCGAATCCATTCCACGACTAGAACTGTTGGCTGCCAAATTATTAGGAAAAACCATGTCCGTTGTCCGCTCTGAGTATCCCCATATTCAACCATCCCGTATTGTGGCTTGCTCTGACAGCACGGTAGCGCTGTTCTGGCTCACTGCGGAACCCGCTCCCGTTTGGAAGGTCTTTGTAGGTAACCGAGTCGCTAAGACTCTTTCACATTTGCCCCGTGAGCACTGGTTTCACGTGCGCTCCCATGACAATGCTGCTGATGTGGCTTCGAGAGGGGCTCGCCCCGACCAGCTAATCCACTGCCAATTATGGTGGCAAGGCCCTTCCTGGCTTCTTTCCCCCCGGCCTGAATGGCCTCTCACTAGGATTCGCCCAATATTAGACTCCCCTGACGTAGTAGAGGAAATCAGGGCCTGCTCACTACCTGTTCATGTAGTCACTTCCGATCCCCCTTGGGAATCCCGTTTTAGCAGCTACTCCGTACTCCGGCGCACTACCGCGTGGATGCTTCGTTTTATCGCCAACTGCCGATTGCGCCGCTCTCCGGACCCAAGGCCCTCCAGTCCCCGCGCCCCCCTTTCCACTACCGAATTGAAAGAGGCCGACTTAGTTCTAGTTAGGGCTTCACAGAACCGCAGTATGCCTGAACTGCAAGTCACTCTCTCCCGCAAACTTAAACCGACCAAATTGATGAGGCAATTAGCCATTTTTTGTGACACCCGGGGTATCCTCAGAGTAGGGGGCCGATTATCTAATATCCAAAGCCCTTACGAAACCGCTCACCCCGCGTTGCTCAAGCCCTATGACCTTCTGACCCCCCTGTTGATCAAACACGGGCATGCCGTGTGCATGCATGTGGGTCCTCGAGCTACTCTTGCTCACCTCCCACTCCGTTATTGGATTATCGACGGCCGTAACGCCGTGTCCCCTCTGCTAGCCTCATGCACTCGTTGTTTCTCCATCATGCCCACCGCCTTCCAACCCGAAATGGGGCAACTGCCCACCGCTCGGGTCACCCGTGCTTATGCTTTTGAGCAAGTAGGCGTTGATTTTGGCAGCCCGTTCACCGTATCCGTGGCCGGGCTCCGAGGGTCCCGAGCCGTCGAAATGTACCTAGCCGTGTTCGTGTGTTTTGCCACAAAGGCAGTACACTTAGAGACCGTAATGGACCTCAGTACCGATGGATTCCTCCAGTGCCTTGAACGTTTTAGGGGCCGAAGAGGAGTCCCCTCTGTCATATGGTCCGAAAATGGCCGGAACTTTCTAGGGGCGGCCAACCTTATCTCCCGTTCCCATCCTGGTTCCAATTCCGATCCCTCCGCTGTCGTCGCATCGAGGAGTGGACTGGAAGTTCATCCCTCCCCGAGCTCCCCACTTTGGGGAGCACTACCGCCTTTCGCAGGATTCTCGCTATGCGAGAGTCCGACGGAATACGTGTCGATCCTCCTGGAGGTTCCGACGGAAAAAGTGCCGATCCTCCTGGAGGGCAATCCAATACGGACTTCAAAGCCCCCTCTAAACGGCCTACCAGTCGTAATACCCAACCATATACAACCGACAGACCACACAACAAAACTGCTATTAACTCGCCAGTGTTAACAAGTAACAAATTTGCAGCCCTCTCTGTGGAGGATGCCCCTGACAAAACATCTAACGATAAGTCTTCTATGGATACAAGTGATCTCGCACAAGCCTCCAACAAACTGGGTCTTCCAATCACCTGCACATACAGAGGCAGTCTCTCTATTGATAAATTCATTGAATATATCCGCGCAATCGACACGCTAGCCTTAATTAAGACGTTAGCAAGAAATGAATACCGTATCATTCCATCGTGCCAACTCCATTATAGAAAATTCATTGATGATTTTTCAAAGAATTCGGATATGGAATTTCATACCTACCTTGCCAAAGAAAGTAGACCACATCGCGTTGTTCTTCGCGGTTTCCCTTCAGGCACTAATCCGAGTTTAATTTCTGATGCTATTTTACGTGAGCATGGTATTAAATGTCGCCAAGTATTCAATGCTAAGCAACCAACTGGTGATCGTAAGGGTACATTGATGCCTATTTACTATTTAGATGTCGAGCCTAACGAAGATATATCAATATTGTTCAAAATCAAACATCTGGCTTACATAGCCTGTAAAATAGAAGAATATAAGCCAAAATCTGGTCCCATTCACTGCAAAAATTGTCAACAATGGAACCATGCTAGAGGTCAGTGCTCGCGATCTCCTAAATGCGGGGTTTGCGCTGGAGCCCACGAAACCAAACAACACGATCAATCAAATTTAGTTTATAAATGCGTCAATTGCAATGAATCACATGCTTCGAGCTGGAAAGGATGTCCCCATTACCGCAAACTGGCTGGAATAAACAAATTCTCCAAGGACACCAAGCCGTACTGGCGTAACGAATTCAAGTACGACGAAAGCTCATTCAAACCACTCACTGGCCCCCCACACAACATGCAACAGACTGTATTTTCTCGGCCTCACAACGAAGCCCTCAAAAGCAACCCGAGTAATAATCAACCCAAAAATCAAGTGTCAGACCTTGGAAGCGTAATTCAAGAAATCGTCCAAGCTGTTGTCGTTCAGCTAGTTTCAGTAATTCGAGAGGAAATAAAAAATGCCATTAAATCCATTAATCTATCAACCTTCTTAAGCAAATGATACTAGATACAAAACTTAACATTATGACATGGAATTGTTGCTCTATTCGGGGTAAAATTCAAGAGCTATTTCACTACGCAACTCTTCATCAGGTTGACATTCTGATGTTATCTGAAATAAAATTACCATCACATATTCCGATTAATCTCCCAGGCTTCAAAACATACATTGCCCATGAAGCTGACGGCCAAAGCAGTGCAGGCGCTGCCTTATTAGTTAGAGCCAATCTTAACCAGTCTCCATTACTTCCAATAATTGAAACGGACATACAAATTGCCCGGTGTTTATTACACCTTGAGGGAAAGGACGTTCAACTCGGTGCAGCTTACGTCCCACCTCAGTGCAGAAGGATGAACAGGGAGCTATCCTTTGCTACTCTTATGGGCGTCTTACATGAATTGGGTTCATCTTTCGTTATAGGAGGCGACTTTAATGCCAAACATCCCTCATGGGGATCCCCAAGATCTAACACCTACGGACAATTACTGAATCGGTGGAGGCTAACCTACCAGCTCAAGATTGAAGACTCTAAAGTCCCCACTAGATACGACCCAAGACCGGGAATCCGTCCAACACATCTGGACTTCTTCATCACCAAAGGTCTGGATAATCGCACATCTGATGTTCACGCCAAACAAGAACTAGGTTCTGATCACATCCCGGTCCATATGTACTTACATGAAACACCAAAAATGTTTACAACAACACCAACCCTAATTAAATATCCGTTTGACTGGATTAAAAATAAGGAGAGTATTTCAAACGAACTCAAAGACCTTCCTTCCTTGAAAACTGAAGCCGACATTGATGCTGCTGTTGAAAACCTGACGTCCCTAATCGCAAGGGCAGCTATGGGAGCCTCAGCAAACACCCCTGCTCGCCCGACTTCTAAATACTTTTTCCCACCACATGTACATGAAATCTGGCGAGAACGGAAACGGGCCAGACGCAGATGGTTTCGAACCAACAACCAAAGTGAGAAAAGACTGGAAAATCAGCTAGGGAACGCTTTAAGAGCCGAAGTGGCCCAGATCCGGAATGAGAAACATCGCGAAGAGATACTCTCGCTTAGTGCCAGGGATTTCTCCCTGTACAGAAAAACAAAAATCCTCACCAAAACTCATAAAACAATACCACAACTGAAACAAGGTTCTTCATGGCTATCTGCGCCTCTGGAGAAGGCTACAGCTTTTGCTGATATGCTGGAAAGCCGCTTCACTCCTCATGATAGTAGCCTAGGGTCCCTCCCAGTTGAGAACTGTCCATTCCCATCTCCTCCGATATTCTTCTCCCCAAAGGAAGTCATGAAGCAAATTAGACGGTCTGGAGCTCGCAAAGCTCCAGGACCGGATCTGATAGTAAAGCCTCTCCTTCTACGAGCGCCACGGTGTCTAAGCGCACACTTGACACGCATCTTCACTTCAGCAGCTCAACTAGGGTATTTTCCACGTGCCTGGAAGCATGCAACCATCATAATGATTGCTAAACCAGGGAAACCTGAGCATGACATCTCATCTTACAGACCAATCAGCTTGTTGCCAGTCCTTTCAAAAATTTTTGAACGGCTGATCCTACCACACATCAAAAAATACACGGAACACCTCATACCAGATCAGCAGTTTGGATTCAGGGAGAGACTCTCGTGCCCACTGCAACTGCAACGCTTCACCAACTACATCAAGAACTCATTCAATAAGAAGGAGTTCTGCCGTGCGACATTCTTTGATGCCGAGCAGGCATTTGACCGGCTATGGCACGAGGGCTTACTCTCCAAACTCAGACCCAACCTTCCGAATAACCTGTTCTTGCTGTTGTCCAGTTATTTGTCAGACCGCAGTTTCCAAGTCAATATCCAGAACGACCTATCTCCTGTCAAAAAAATACGTGCTGGAGTGCCCCAGGGAAGCGTTATGGGGCCGTATTTATATATATATTTCTGCCACGATCTTCCTATGCCAGAGCTTCCCTCATTTGCCTCCGTGTTTGCCGACGACCTGGTCTTTGCCACATCTGACCCCTGTTTTGAAACTGCCTCATCTCAGCTGCAACACGATGTGGACCGTCTCAAGGATTGGTGTACCAAGTGGCGACTCAAGATCAATGCTGCAAAGTCTAGGGACGTTACGTTTACCTATAGACGTAAATTCGACTACACGCCCATTAGATTTTCCACAGCAGTCATACCCAAAGCTGCATCCTACAAGTATCTAGGCGTCGTACTTGATCAACGGTTAACCTTCCGGGAGCACGTAAGTGACTTGATCAAACGGCTGCGGAATCGCACAAAGATGCTGACACCTCTCCTTCACAGCCCTTACCTTTCAATTGACAACAGGATGCTGGTATACAGCACCATGATCAGGCCCATATGGGCATACGCTGTGCCGATATGGGGAACCTGTTCTGCATCACAATTCCGCAGACTCGAGCAGCAACAAAACAAGACCCTTCAGAGAGACATCGTGCGTGCTCCCCCTCTTGTAAGGAATGCTACCATATACAGCGACTTTGGGCTGTAGACCCCCAGCGAGTTCAGGCAAAGGCTCATGGAAACCTTCATTGCCGCATCCAGGAGCAATCCAAACCCACTGGTCCTCCAAGGTATTGCACCATACGAAGTCGCTCGGCTGAAACTTCCACGCCATCTCTCCTCATTTTTGCCAGAAATGTTTGATTGATTTTTATTTATTATTTTTATTTGAAGTATTTTACTCCGATATTGATCTTATAATTATTGAAGCAATATAACTAAAGGCTTTAACTATTATGTCTCTACAAAATTACATTAAGGTATATTACTTGTAATGGTCTTACTGAATAAAACATTATTAAAAAAAAAAAAACTTTGGGGGGTTATGGGAAGCAGCCGTTAAATCCGCTAAGCGTTTGCTAAAGGTTAATCTACGGAATCAAACTCCCACTTTGCAAACTTTTAGTACCACCGTGGTCCGCATCGAGGCCATCCTCAATAGTCGCCCATTAGTTCACCAGTCTGGATGCACCGACTATGTGCTGGTCCTAACCCCAGCTCACTTCTTGGTGCAGCGCCCTCTCACCGCACTACCCGAGTCCAATGCCACTGAAACTAGCTCCCGTTTAGTACCTAAATGGAAATTTGTATCCGCCTTAGGTAGTCCAGAACTTCTGGAAGAAGTGGCATTCCGAATATCTGCTAGATCTTCAGTCCCGTCAAAAATGGAATACCCCGCCGCGCCCCGCTTTAATTGGTGACGTGGTCCTTATCAAGGAGGATCATACTCCCCCGCTTTCCTGGCCCATGGGCCTTATTACTGAGCTGTTGCCTGGTAAGGATGGCACTACTCGTGTAGCCCGAGCCCGTTCCGCCAGTGGTGAAAAGATTCGACCACTGGTCAAACTATGCCCTTTGCCCAAGGAGGATTAGTTAGAATAGTGCCCTATTCGTGGGGGGAGGATGTTCAGCCTGTAGCTGTAATACCCCGCTAGGAAATCTCTCTTATTCGTATCTGGCGGCACTTCCCCTGCTTTCCCCTCCGAGCGAGTCGGTGACACAGGACCCCCATTAACCAATAGAATCACACCGTTCGCAGCCCCTCCCCCGCTCTTCCGATGCTATGCGGTCGCCTCGCCATATTGGATTACTTCGTCTCTAAAACGTTAATAGCGAACAAGTGCACCGAACTGTCTACCAAACCGTTGTGAATTGTTCATATATTTCCCCGTTTTAAACTTGTGTAAACTCGTTAAATTACAAGCGTTTGCCTCCCGTTATCTTAATAACTGCGTTGATTATTTCATTCGCCCGATCTACAACACAGATAACTCGGCTTGCCTGTCTTCAGTATTTTAAACAATGTGGTTCCTATTCTGAACGTACGCCACTCCTTTAACTTTAGCCATTTATTCCTTCTATAGAAAGGAGTGACATGCTCATATATATAGAAAACCTATAAATAAATCTAATACAGGCATTCTGAGCAACTTGTAACTTATTAATCATTTCGTCGGTCAAATCGCTGTATGCAACTGCACCGTAATCCATTATTTTGAAACAGTAGAGATTGCACAAGCTTCTGTCGAATGTCCTGCGGCAAGTGGTACGCTAAACGCCTCAACTGGTACAAACCCTTAAACACTCGTTTGCATACAGCCGTAACTTGTTCTTTCCACCCCAGCTCTTCGTCTATCAGCAGGCCCAGATCCTTTACATTTTTCTCAAAATCAAGCGGCTTGGACCCGATCACGGCATTGGGTACATCTCTTGTATTAATCTTACTCAGGTACCTATCCGACAGAGCCCAATCGTAAGACTTTACACTTCGTTGGATTTATTGCCAGGCAATGATTCCCACACCATGATTCCAACCTACTCAGATCGTCATTCAGCAGTGAGACACCATATGACACCTCGGTATGATCTACCTGAATATAAACCTGCAGATCGTCGGCATACAATTGATATTTACAATGCTTAAAGCATTTCGAAATACAATTAATATAAATGATGAAAATCAATGCGGAAATGACTGAACCTTGAGGGGTACCCACTGTTACAGGACTCCATGACGATTCCAAACCATCCCCAGATCTGATCTTTTGTTCTCGCCCGCACAATAGTGAACCAAACCACCTGACAATA
The DNA here is from genome assembly GCA_954871275.1 of Leptopterna dolabrata. Taxonomy (NCBI): domain Eukaryota; kingdom Metazoa; phylum Arthropoda; class Insecta; order Hemiptera; family Miridae; genus Leptopterna; species Leptopterna dolabrata. The sequence goes on along the minus strand of OX940974.1, from coordinate 55,795,477 downwards.
TCCTCACTCATATTGATAGATCTTAATATGGACAATAACAAATCATGGTTTAATGAGTCGAAAGCTCTAGCAAAATAAACCAGGCAGAGAATAGTAATTTTCTTATTATCAATTCCCATTCGGACATCATCAAGGACTCTGATAAGCGCAGATTCAGTACCACTACCGGAACGAAAGCCAGCCTGAAAATCATCAAGTATATTCCTCCTTCTACAAACTCTACCAATCTATTGTAAACACAGGACTCAAATATTTTAGCCAACACACAAAGGTTATTAATGGCACGAAAGTCATTCAAGGTTAAAGGATTCTCAACTTTATTTAACGCTATTACTATTGACTTCTTCCACTGGGCAGGGTACTCCGGTCGTCAGCGAGAAAGAAAAAATGTGGCTCAAAACAGGACCGAGTGCAGACCCAACAATTTTCAAGAAATCGATGGGAATTGCAGCAAAACCCATTGCACCAGATGTGATTTTGTTTATTGCCTTCATGATCTCTTGAGAGCTGATATTTTGTATAGTAAATTGCTGAGCACCCGGCTCCCTCAAACCCTCATAAAAATCAATAGTCTCCCTGCTTGCCGTCATGCCTGATGGTCTACAGAAATGCCGGTTCAAACTGTCTACGTCAATTCCTGCTAAATTAGATCTAGATTTCTTACTTATAATTCCATGATTTCTAATAATATGCCAACATTTCATAGGCCTAGGTACCTCTCCGAACAATTCACGGAAACGTCTATTCCTTGCATTTCTTAACATCTGTTTTGATTTATTTCTAAGTTGTCGATAAATTCTTTCATTTTCTTCCGATTTCTGGTTCACTCGGCGCTTAGATGCTTTGTCTCTTTTCTTAAATAGTTCTCTGATCTCGTTGTTAATCCAAGGAGCAGGGGGTCGTTTTATTTGTATTTCTTTGAAGGGCATATCCCTACCATTTTATTGACATCATGCATATCGTAGATCGATTTCCACTCTATACTTTCAATATCTCCAATCAATTTCTCTCGATCCACATTCTTCTTATCCCTAATGAAAATACGCTTTGCTCGACATCTGTCAATTCTAATTTTAATGCAACAGTATATTAACTCGTGTCTTGATATACCAGAAACCATCATTTGACCGAAGCTGTGCACCATATCCATATTATTCACTAATATGTGATCAATTTGTGTGTCTGCAGGCGGAAATATTGAATGGTGTGTCGCACCAAGCTTCAAGAAAGTCAAATTATATGTATCTAGGCAACTCAGGAAAAAATGTTTGTCCGATGATTCCGAAAGTAAATCAACATTCCAATCCCCGAGTATACACACACCCGAATAATTGTGGGCTATTACCGCTAATTCGCGAAAGACTGAATCCATTGATCCAGCTTTTGGCGGTCTGTACACATCACCCACGAGAACTTATACTGCGATGCGCCGATTTCAATAAATAAATACTCTGGAGTGTTTGTGTACAACGCTTGTGAAGTGATAACAATCTTTGGGGACAACAAGTTGTTGATAAACACTGCCACACCACCTCCACCTTTACCAATCCTGTCTACTCTAAATAAGGAATAACCATCTAGTTGAAATGCATCAGAGCTTATTGCAGGTTTTAAGAATGTTTCTGACATGCCAATCACATCTATGCCACTGCCATAAAATACATTGACAAACTCATCCCAATGCTCGAGCATAGATTCAACATTAACTTGTGCCAACTTAACAAAGTTCCTACTACTTACGTTAGAAAAACAATTTTTTAAGGATAAAGAACACATTATACTTGAAAAATGGAAAATTTACCTTCAACACAAAAATAACGAAAAATATCTAGGATTATTTGGGTATCTGTAGCAAAGCTTGCGGAGATGTGATCATTTCCGCTCTCGAGTTCTCGTCTTTCTTCAGGAGAGAGAGAGAGAGACAGAGATTTATTCACAAAAACAAAAAAGCTCAAGATACAATAAATTTTAGGTTATGAATAACATAGCCCGTCCTTAGGCAAACCCTGTATTGACGGGCTAGAGTCGCTTTGACAGAAACAATATTTTTAAATTAACCTCTCCTTGTACTAAATAAAATAAAATAAACTTCATTCTAAATACCAAGCCAAATTTAGCATGAGGAAAAAATTAAATAACACTTCTCATTGAATATTGTATATTAATATTAATTCTAATTAGCTAGAAAAATTAAACATAAATGCTGCTTAGAATACGTTCGGCACTCTCCGGTCCTATGATTATAAGCCACGTAAATATGAGCCTCTTGTAGGCAGAGCGAGTAATATTACGTGGATCCCTAAGAGGTGTGGGCAAAGAATTATGAACAAGAGAAATTAAGTATTGCGGGCTTCTAGAAGTGAGTGTCAAATTAATTCTGGGATTTACAACATTCCGGAAACTCTGGAATCTAATGGGAAGGGAGTGAACGATTGTCCTATTGACAATGGAGGGGTTCCGGTAGTAGAAGAGATCTAGACATTTAATAAAGAGTTGCCGGATGGTAAATACCTTTGCTTCCTGGAACAGCAGATTACTGGAAAATCTCCTGGGCTTTCCCAGCATCACCTTCTTTGTGCAGTAAGACCAATTTACCCATGTGGCTTGGATATGCTCCACCCACACCAGTATCCCGTATTGAAGAGACGACTGAACAAGAGACAAATATACCAGTTTCAACCTTTCTCTAGACAAATAGGACTTCACATGATAGAAAATGTATATAAATTTGCGGAGTTTGGAGTAGAGGTAGGAAACATCGTGCTCCCAAATGAGAGCCGAATCCACTATAACTCCAAGATACTGTTATAGTTTTTATCGTTAGTTTAAATTCATACACCAATTCGAAAACCGAACTGAACTTTTATTCATAAACATCTAAACAACTAACATATGCAACGAAGGAACTCAAACAACTAATGCAGTAACCTCACATTACTCCCCTTCTTCGGCTCCCTCTCGCAAATCCTGACTTTCCGCGTGAAATGGTGTCAGCATGGACTACGCGAGCCTTCCCCTGGGGTGTCCTGATCCGAAGGACAACCGTTGACAAGGCTTTTAGCACTTTGCAAGGTCCAATCCAAGGAGACTGGAGCTTCGGACACACGCCGAGCCGCCTCCGAGGTCGATAATGCCAAACAAGGTCGCCTGGCTGGAACTTGGGGACGCTGCTACGCATGTCATATCGCCTCTTTGTCTGGAGTGCCCCTTTCGTCAGCCGCTCTCGAAAAGTCGCGTGCACCTTCTCCAGACCGATCCTCAACTGCGCCAAGTAGTTTGTGACTGGCATCTTCTCCCCAGGTGCTTTCCCGACCTGCAGATGCACGGGCAACGTTAGCTCTCTCCCCAGATTGAGCTCGGCAGGGGAAAAGCCCGTCGTCGCATGTTCTGTGGCTCTGTAGGCTAACAGAACTATGGGCAACTGGAGGTCCCACTGTGTCTGGTCACCCTCAATTGCCTTTAAGCCAGCATCGCCCACAGAGTGCGGTTAAAGCATTCTACAAGCCCATCGCTCTGCGGCCTCCAGAGCGATGGGCTTGTAGAACGATTTAACCGCCTCCACTCAACCACCGCGTCTCACTTACAGTTGGATACTTTTTCAAGCTGAGTACAACTGCAAGAACTACCAGGAGCGCAAGAGTGAATCCTAAGGTTGCCGCTGTGAGGCACACTACCTCCCCCAATGAGCATGTACTTTGTCTTGCTAACATTCAGCGTTAAAAAACTCCCAAGTAACCACCCATTGACCTTGTTCAAGAGCCTTTGCATCCGAGTGAATACTTCCCCCAAGGCCGTATCGTCAGCGAAGAGGAAAATATCAGCCATGGAGGACAGGGAAGCCAGGCGGTCTATGTAGATTAGAAAGAGCACAGGACCGGGGTACTTCCTTGAATTACTCCATAGCTTATAGGTCGAACCTCCCCAACCACATCTCAAATTTCCACACACTGAGTTTGGTCAGATAAGTAACTGGCAAACCACTCCAGGCTCCCCTCCGCTATCCCCACCTCCTCCAGGCGTTTCAGGAGCAATCTCCTATCAATCGAGTCAAATGCTTTCTTTAGATCAAGGAAAACAAGTGCCGACTTCAACTTGGCACCTCTGGAGCAGTAAAGCTTCTGGGTGAGGTGGAATATAGCATCATTGACTCTCCGAGATTCTCTAAACCCATACTGTGCCGCACTCAGCAGGTCATTCGACTCCAGGTACTGGACCAAATTCAACCTGACCCATCTCGCCAAGATCTTCCCCACCACCCCTAACATTGATATGGGCCTGTAGTTTCCAGGATCCAGCTCACAACCACCTTTATAGAGCGGAACCACCTTCGCTACCTTAAATATAGAAGGGAACTTCGCGTTCTTTATGGATAGGTTGCATAGGTGAACAAAAGGGGCAGCTAAATTTTGGGCATATCTCTTAACGATTTTGGCCGAAATACCATCAAAACCCGGCGCCGAATTTCCCCTTAATTGCGAAACAACCTTACAAAACGAATCTTCAGTCATCATGAGGATTACAAACCTACAGGGCACTGCCGTTGATGGTATATGGGTACGTGTCGTTGGATTCGTCACTATTTCATCTACCAGACTAAAATAGTGCTCCAATGCGTCCAGTCGTTTCATATAGGTATAGTTGCTCCGGCTTATAAATTGGCTAAACATTTAAATTCCGTTTTTAGAAGTTAAGTAAATTTCCAACCTCAATTTACAGTTAAAATTCGACTGATTTAATAGAGAAAATTAGGAATATCCCTGTACCTCAAAATTCAAAATTGGTATCTTCTGATGTGGTCAGTCTTTTTACTAATATCCCTGTCGAACAATGTAGGGATGTTGTGAATCAACTGATTCTCAATTCATCTATTACCGTAAAATCTAAAGAAGAGCTATCTCAACTGATGTCACTTTGTATTGATCAAAATTATTTCAAATTTAATGGGGATTGTTATACTCAACCTGGGGTTTGTATGGGGTCGCCATTATCTCCGTTGCTTGCAGATATTTACATGATTTATTTATAAAGCACAATTAAAACTAAATTCGATGGGCATGTAATTTATTGGTACAGGTATGTGGATGACATTATTGTCCTCTTCAAGGGCACGGATAGACAATTATCTCAATTTTTTAATTATCTAAACTCCGTCAGTAGTAAAATAGAGAACTTGGGGGTTCTGAATTAAATTTTCTTGAGATAACTATCAAATTGGAGGGGGTGCACATAAATTATCTGTATTTAGAAAACCCACATATACTGATGTTGTTATTCATAATAGTTCGAATCATCCGCTATCTCACAAATTTGCTTCTTTTTATAGTATGATTCATAGAGCATTGTCTGCCCCTATGAACCATGGTGACTTTCAAAAAGAGAAAGGTATTATATATGCAATAGCGGAATCTAATGGTTCTAAAAAACAGTCAATTGACAGAATATGGCGTAAAGTTAGTAATAGGAAATTTCAAGGGGCTGTTTCAAATTTAGTAGAAGGTAATGAGGAAGTCAATAGAAGATGGTTAGTTTGAAAATTATGGAGGGATATCACAGAAACTAGGAAATATAATTGAAAAGAGGGGGTGGTCTAGGGTGGGGTTTTATTCTCAAAATTCTCTGAAGAAAATTCTGGGTAATGTAAAAGATAAAATTCCGTTAGAGGATAGGATTGGGGTTTATCTTTTGAAATGTGATTGTGGAGTTAAATATTGTGGTCAAACGGGACGTAATTTCAGGGAAAGATTAGGGGAACACCAACGATGTTTTAGGGATGGTTCTGGTAATTCGGCTTTTGCTAATCATTTAAGGGAGGAGGGTCATGGATTTAACTTCAGTATTGATAGGAACAATTTATCAGTTGAGATAGTTCATATTTGTAATAAAGGTTCGAAACTGGATGCATTGGAACAATTGGAAAAGTTAGGCTCTTCTGTAAATGAAATAAATTTCCAAAATCGATTTATTTCTGTAAGCTTGGTTAGTATCACCTCATGGCGTTTGTTTCCTTTTCCTTTTGTCCTACCTCCTTTCCAATCAGAATGTACCACCCTTCACTAGTGTTGTATTCCAGCCAATCAGGCTCCACCTCCCTTTCACTTCCTTGGCTGCAACAGCCAATGAGATTGCACTACCATTCACTCGAGTTGTATAAATAGGAGCTCAAGTTCCAGTACTTTCATTCTATCGTGTACTGATGATGGTGTAACAACCGAAACCGGTCTACAGTTTGTTATTTTACGTGGAAATAGACTATTTCTATTTTTATCCTGTAGTTTTTTTTTACCAGGCTACTTCCAACAGAAGTAAAATACTTATTCAAAAAATTGCTAGCTTCTTTTCTAGCATCCGCAAAATCTAAACTATCCTTTCTCATGAGTTCGGATACATATGGACACTCCTCGATTTCCCTTCTCTTCCGGTTCAAAGCCTCGTCTAAGATATCCCACTCCTTTTTTCTATCACTCTCCGCATCCCTGAACCTTCTATCAAAATAATCTCTTCTGGTCACCCGAATTAGAGTCCTTAGCAAGTTTCAAAATTTAAGAAAATACGTTTTAAGACGTGTGTTGAAGGTTTGATGCTTCAACCTTTTCTGTAATTTATCACGCTTTTCCATAGAATTTACCAAATCCTGTGTTACCCAACGAGTTAACTTCCTGCGCTTAGCCGGAAGTTGGATTTCCTTCGTTGCACACCTGACGCATGTCTTAATTCCTTCGACCAGTGCATCTGCCGAAACATCAGCATCCTCTACAAGTACATGCGACCAGTCAAAACCACTGAACTTTGCCTCTAGCACCCTTTCGTCAACAACCCATCTCGCAATCTCTTTCACCCTCCGACTTGATGCACCAGAAAACTGCTTAGGAGAAAAAGCCAACGCTATAGCAAATTGATCCGTTATAAAACATCTGATAACTTCAGAGAAAAGTGGAAGTTCTTTAGTTTTAACCAGAATATGATCAATGCAAATCGCAGAATCATCTGCTACCCTAGTGGGCTCGGTGATTACTTGAAGGAATCCGAATGAGGACATAGCCTCATCGTACTCATTCACTGTTTGGCTCTCACTATTCAGAATTTCTACACTAAAATCGCCTGCCACAATAACAATATCTTGATTGGCCCCAGATGTTCTCAGTTCAGCGGAGAGATCATCTATAAAATCATTGAGCCCACCCCCTGTTCTATACAGCCCGTAAACCACCAAATTTTGTTTCTGTACAGAAAATTTTACCTTGAGTGCAGTCGCACCGTGTATACTAAGCTCCTCCACACTATAGTTAAAGTTGCTGGTCCCATAAAAAACCACACCGTCATTCCTATTTCTGCTAAGGGTTGTGAAATACGTGCTATAACCCAAAATATCTATAAAATGACCTGAACTATCGGCCCACACCTCCGAAAGAACAATAAAATCCGGCTTAAACTTTTGAGCGTGTAGCCAAAGACAAAATTCATTGAAATTGTTCATGAAACTTTTGCTATTCAAGTGTAGAAGCAGCAAGGTATTGGACAGAATCAAGCTATCGTTGAAAAATTTCAGACTATCATAAGTTTTACAATTTTGAAGTACGTGATTACCTGAAGCGTTAATATTTGTGATCCATTGGGTTAGCTGTTCAGCAGAGAAGTTCATGGCGGAAGTGGGATGGATACAGCTACATACGTTCAACATCTTCAAGTGACTTGATAGTTTTGACGCGTTCGCCTTCAGCTTTACGGACGTGCACGACGAAATTCTTCACCCAGACGTATTTAAACCCTCTCTCTTTGGCCTTGGATTTCGCACGTCTTAGTAGCTCCGCCCGGAATGAAGTTAGGTTTTCATTGACATAAATTCGATCGTTAGACCACCCTTTGAACAATTTTTTCGCAGTAAGGCTTTTGTCGACTTTGGCAGCACGAGCGATGTTTTCCCGCGCGACAGGTGAACTTCGCACAGCCAAAATTTTACGCGGACGATCCTTATTGACTAAAGGCTCTACTTATGATACCACAATCAACATTAAGCACTTTTGATGCCTCTTTTACGATTTCGACGCAGTCCTCGTTGGGAGACTCAGGAGCACCATGAAGCTCTACGTTTAAATCTTTAGACCTATGTTCCAGGAAATCAACTTTTTGTTGGAGCTCGCCGACTGCTCGATTCAAGTCGCCATTTTCCTTCGTCAGCTCATCCACGGTAGCCTTCATACTCACCATATCCTCCACAAACTTGTCGAACTGGGCGCTCATGTATCCGACGGATGCCTTGAGGTCCCTCATCTCCCCCACCATTGGCGCGAGTTTGTTAAGTTTACGGCTTATTTCGCCGAAGGCCCTCCCAGATTCTCCTTCCATAACCTGCCCTGCGTAATCTGAGCCCTGATTCTCCTCTCCATCAGTATCATCAGAAACCTCCTCCACGCTGGGCCCCTTGTTCACTACGCAAGTGTCACACTTCCACCAGTCTCTCGTTTCCTTACTCATTTTCCTGACTTTCTCGACGGTTTTTATACGAGTACATGATGGATGAAATGACCGCTCGCATCGCGCGAACACTTTCACAGTCTTCTTGGGCGAGAAAAGATCACGCGTACAAGCACCACAGTCCATAGTTCTTCGGGTTTTATCTTTCCCGTCAGGCATGCTGGGTTGAATGGGACGCAGATAAACCTCGCACTCGGCAGAACTGATAAGATCGCCCGAACCGCACACAGAAAACACAACGCGAGTGGAAGAAACGGAAAATGCGATCAAAAGGGACAGGTAAAACAGAAGATAAGTAACGCAGAGAAGGTGTTGACTCCTCGACATCTATAGAGCTCCACCGATGAATCAATTTTGTACTTGAACTGATCAAAACCGGAGTCCCACCAAAGGCCCACCTTCAAGGATGTGGAATCCAAACAAATGATTTCTTTCAGGGGGGCTGCTCGTGCGGGAAGGACATCTACACTGGAGCTGGCCCATTTATCAAGGTGAAAACCACCTGACGCCAATAATGACTGCAATTCACCACAGAGCTGGCGAACCTCCTGAAAGGACGACGCACCAGTCAAGAAATTATCATCATATGATTCATAGATGATTACCCGGGAGCCCTGGGGATAGCAGGATCCCTCATCCTGGACCACCTGACGCAAAGTTCTAAGGGCTAAGTAGGGGGCGCTAGCGACACAAAAGGTTACACGTGTGAGCTCCCACTCCTGAACGGGATCATTAGAGGAAAAACTAAATAAGATCCGCTGAAATCGTCTGTCTTCTGAATGGAGACCGATTTCCCGGTACATTTGTTTGATGTCACAGGTTGGGGCGACTTTGTGAAGTCGAAACCGAGATATTATTTGACCTATATCCTCTTGCAACTTGGAAGAAGAGATTCATTTAAAGTAAGTGGTGATTGAGTGGTGGTTTAAGTGTCGTTCAGCAGGGGAAAATACCACACGCATCTTGTGGTCCCCACTATCTGAATACTTCTTGACACCGTGGTGAGTCATGATGTAAGGAGATCAATCACTCATAGAAACGAGATGACCCTGATCTATATAGCTTTGAAGCTGGGAGGGAAGTTCATTCGGAACCCCCCACACCAGGGACGTGAGGCTCATCTCGAATTTGCAGAGGGCTACTAGGTATAAGGTCTAGGAAAGCCTGTATACCCAACAATATATCAATTTTATCAGAATTATAGAATTCCGGGTCTACCAGCTGCATCGGTGCAAACTGATCGATGAATGCCCCTTTCAACTCAAAAGTTGGAAGATCCGATTTTTTGACACAATTGCAAAATCTACATTGAATATAGGTTCGCCTGAATAATGAGGAGCGATCCACGACCGCGCCGTACCCAAGACCAGAATAGAGGGGCTGTCACCCACTCCCGAGACCTCCCACCCGACATCTAGAACGCCTGAGGCCCAAACGAAATTCTCACCACTGCTGCGACGTAATTCACTGTAAGGGAACCGTGCGTGTGAAAATATATGAATTTTCCGCACAAGATAATTGAGGGAGCACTAGGGAACTTCACCGGCAAGATTGCATCGTCTACTGTCCGAGCTTACCACGTGGCAGTTTCGGCGATCGGAATCAGGTCCGGAGAGGAGGGGAAGACGCTCGGCCCGATAAGGTTTTCCTCGCAAAGGGTCCGCGAGCGTGACATCACCCCTCTCTTTGGAAAAAGGTAAGGGTTGAAATAGCAAATGGGAGGAGATGTGGGGGGGAGGGGGTAAGAAAGTTGGCCCAAAATGGCATGACAGCACTGAACAGGTAGCAGTGTGTCAGGGGATGGGGTGGTATATGTAAAGGGGATATGTAAAAAAAATCAAATTGCATGTCACGGTTGCAAGGCGGTTTTCTTTGCCATTGTGAGCAAACCTTTCTGCACAAAAACTGCTGGGGAAGTGTCCCTAAACTCCGTAGGACACCTTCGCAGAAGGAACGGAGCGAGGAACCTAGCAGCTGGCATCTATGCATGTGCAAGAAATTTTAGCTAACTGGTAGGTACCTAGTCGCGTAACATGAGTCCCTAGGTCGGCTGGCTTACCAACTCGGCAGGTACGCCACTGCAAGTCGACCAAAGAAAAGATCACATAAAATTGTGTGAACGGAATTAGTAATTGTCTTTCCTTGAACTTGGTTTTCGTCTCGGTTCGTGGCACTGAGCACATACTATGACCGCACTGCACCGTACACTTCGGAGGGGGTGGAGAGATTACCGCCTAATTACTTGTCCGTGAAGTACAGGTGCCTTGTGCTCCGGAAATTGTTGCAAGCCACAAATTTGTATAGTTTACTTTGTTTGTTATCCATTAGGTTTCAATTTCAAGTTCTAGTATCGTTATTTGGTTTTAATTGTGCTAGTAAAATTAATCTTCGTTGTCCTGTTTTTCTTTCTCGCTAGAGTTTATCTGTGATGAAGTGTTGAAATAAATTGTTATCTTAGTGTCAAATTACTTTAAGTTCTTATTTTAGCTTTAAAAACATTGCCTAAGAGGTCTGACTATTTTAATTTGTGAAACATGAGCTGTTTTGTCATGAGCTGGGTCATCACAATTTAGCAGGAGGTATGAAACTTCTGAAATCACCTTAACAATCGTGAATGGGCCCCAGTACTTAGCAGACAGCTTTTTGGTAATTGATTTTTGTTTGTTGGAGATAATATATACGTTTTTAAGAGAACCTTATCACCCAGGGAGTATCTAACTGGGACATGTTTTTTGTCGTAGAATTTCGCATGTCGTTTGTGAGCTATGTCGATGTTGGAGATGGCTGTTTTCCACGTTGAATGGAGATCCAGTTGATCTGCTGATATGTCCCAAACGAGATTTAACGGTGTGGTGAGGGTCCTTCCGTAGACAAGCTCCGTCGGGGTGAATTTTGTCGATTCATTCATAGCAGAATTCAGCGACATTTGAGTGATGTGGAGGTCAGCTGCCCATTTCGAGTGATCCTCATGACATTTTGCACGGAGAGCCGCTTTCATATTCTGAATTTGGCGTTCTGCCATGTTGGGGTTGGGGTAGTAGGGTGTCAGTAACGTGTGGTTCATTCCACAAGAATGGATGAATTTGGTAAATTTGTTTGCGGTGAATGAGCTCAAGTTATCCGTAACTACCCTCTCCCAATATCCATAATGCTTGAAGATGTGGGTGTTAAGAGCGTTGATCAGGGTTGTTGACGTCACTGATACTAAAGGGACTAATACGGTATACCTTGAAAATCCATCGACGGCGATCACCAAGTGATGATATCCATAGGACTGCGGGAGTGGACCGGCAGTGTGTGTGTGTGTGTTTGGCCAACCTTATTAGCTGCTATCGATGAAGTTTTCCTTTAGGTTTTGTACGCTCTACCTTTGTTGTCAAACACGTCATACATGAATTGATACGCTCCTCAAAAGTTTTATACATATGGCGCCAGTAAAAAAATTTCTTTAAATGATGCACCGTTCGTTTAATCCCCCAATGAGCTCCAAAATTCGAATGAAGAGAGCTTTGACGGCGATCCATTATTTGTAGACGAGGTGAGGGTGGCCGGGGAGGTGACATAGGTATATATGGGGGTACCATTAGGTAATAATAATGAGGATAACCATTTGTCAAGAATGGCTGTAAATTATGTTGTTGCTGGAATTTTTTATTGTAATTTGGGTTTTTCTGATGCCCCGTTGATTTTGGAGGAGAATATGGCTTGTATTCTTTCGATTCATAGCTGTTGTTATGATTCTGATTACCTGATGGTTGATATTTAAAATTTTGTTTATGATATGGAGATGAGCCTTGATGCTGTGAACCCTTTTGGCTAAAAGTTTTATTATAATGGGTCGATGATGATTGTTTCGATCTGTCATCCTCATGATGGGCAGGTGATTGTTTACGCGGGGATGATCTCATTTTCTGCATTGTTTCTGTAAGTTCAAGTTTTTCGACATCCGCAACCAGCAAATGTAATTCGGCGAATGTTTTGGGTTTTGTGCTGAAGTTGAATTTCGCACGAGTGTGAGTATTGGCTCCCTGCAGAATACATTTCACAAGGTCAGTTTCATTATATTGGCTCAAAATAGTGTTGAATTTTATAACCTGTTCCACATAAGTCCTGAAATTTTCTGTATTATATTGGGGCTCAGGATTTTCTCTTCCACGAGTTCCAATTGAGTGTGCGGAGTAGTAAGCTCGTCCAAGAGTTCCTTGGCTACGTATCCAAAATTTAAGGTTTCGTTAGAAGTGGCTAGACGTAACAATACTGAATTTTGTTGGTATGTCGCCAGCCGTTGGCATATTTGTTTAAATAAGTATTCGTTCATTCCATTCAGTAGGTGAAGTACATCGAGAAATTTTATTAGTGTCCATGGATTGTCTGTGATCAAACGGGGTACTTTAACAATTTCGTTTTCGACGTATGAGGGAATTTTATCTCGAGTACTTGTTACTGTTGATGAGGTCGAAGTTTCTGCGGGGACGTCGAGTTTGCTACGCGTAGCAGTTTCCAAGACTATCATTCTGGATTTAAGATCTGAATTTTCGAGCATAATTTTGCTCATATCAGCTTTTGACGCGCTGATTTCAGCTGCAAATTGATCCAACCCAGATTCGTTTTGTGATGAATATGCCCCGGGTTCTGAAACCGAGCAGGAGTCGCATTTCCAAGCCTGTCGGCGGTTCATATTCATTTTTGTCCATTTCTCTACGCATGTTAGACGGGTGCATGTGGCATGAAAATAACTTTGGCATTTGGAGCAAAATACGGGGTCGGCGTTTTCCTTGCCACAGTGCCCGCATTCCATTTTGAATGGGAGACGTAGAAAACGATGGGGGAAAAAATCTAGGTATACTGCGGTGCCCAAACCTTCGAAAACGGGTGCGAGTTCGAGGGAAACCCAAAGTTCCTCGTATAGGTTTTGCTATGCTACCATTTATCGCCCCATGCGGACTCCGCTGGGGAATAAACCTCTAGAATGTCCTAAAAAATATAGTAATATTAGGTAGAGGTTTTCCAATTTAATTAAAATTGGGAAAGTTGAATGCAAACCCCGCAAAGTGGGTTTAAGTAAGTACCCAGGTTTTTAGGTAGGTAGAAAAGGGTACCCGTACAACGGCTTTGTTTTGAGACTTGAAAATAATATATTAAATTCTCTGACCTACCTACCAAGTCGGCAAAGGAAGAAGGGTAAATTGTAACGGGGTGACCTCAGCCCCAAAAATATAAAATAAAGGGATCCCGCACGCCAGTGCGAAAAAAAATATATATAAAGCCAAAGGCAAATCTGTCCCAGGACACGGCAATAAAAGAGAAACGGGTACTCTCACCACTGTTGCGACGTAATTCACTGTAAGGGAACCGTGCGTGTGAAAATATGTGAATTTTACTCTTGTAAAAATTCCGCACAAGATAATTGAGGGAGCACTAGGGAACTTCACCGGCAAGATTGCATCGTCTACTGTCCGAGCTTACCACGTGGCAGTTTCGGCGATCGGAATCAGGTCCGGAGAGGCGGGGAAGACGCCCGGCCCGATAAGGTTTTCCTCGCAAAGGGTCCGCGATCGTGACAGACCCGTCGGATCGAAATTGCACCGCCTATGGCTGACGTGATGCTTGATGCAATTTACTAATATAAGCACAATTATATTCGTTCGTTCTAAGACCCAAAAAACCGCATGATCTGATCGAACCCGCTAGCCGCAGCTAGCGCTCGAGCGGACACCAGACGCACTACTTCGGACGTCCGAACATCCCCCCCCCCCCCATGACGCCAGTCATTCGGACTGCTCCTTGGGCAAGGGACAAAGCTTGACCAATGGACGTGCCAGCTCTCCATTGGTGGACCTAACTTTGGCTATCCGTACAATAACATCGGAACCAGCATGAAGATCGGTAATCACGCCCATGGGCCAAGAGAGCGGTGGACGATTATCGTCCATGATCAGCACTACATCTCCTAAAACAGGGAGTCGGTCAGGAGTATTCCATTTGGCCCGTGTCTGCAGATCGAGCAGATACTCCTTACTCCACTTCTTCCAGAAGCCCTGTACGGTTTGGTTCACGAACCTCCATTTGGGAATAAGGCGCGAGCTGGAGTCCAGACAGCCTTCAGATTCCGGGAGAGCAGCTTCCGGGGGGGAAGTGGTCTTTGAATCAGGAAGTGACCGGGCGTAAGAACGAGAATATCATCCGGCGAGGCAGATTGGAACACAAGAGGCCGACTATTAAGGATGGCCTCGACCTTAGCCACTATAGTGCTGAACATTTGGAAGTTGACCGTATGACCGCGTAAATTTACCCTAATAAGTCGCTTCGCTGACTTGACCGCAGCTTCCCATAGACCCCCAAAATGAGGAGCCCTTGGTGGTATGAACTTCCAGCTCACCCCCCTTGCAGCTAAACGTTCAGCAAGTGTGATCGATACGCCTGTTTCCAGCACAATCCTAATATTCCTAACGAGGTTGGCTGCCCCCAAAAAATTGCGACCGTTGTCTGACCAAATGACAGAGGGTACCCCCCTTCAAGCGATGAATCTTTCCAGGCACTGCAGAAAACTGTCAGTGCTCAAATCCATGACTACTTCTTAGTGCACAGCCTTGGTGGCAAAGCAAACGAACACAGCCAAGTACATTTCCACCACCCGTGCTCCGCGGAGACCGCATACAGAGACCGAGAACGGACCGGCGTAATCAATGCCGACCTGATCGAATGTGAAAGTTCCCTGAACCCGCCCTGATGGGAGCTGACCCATTTCCGGTTGAAAGGAAATGGGCTTTATCGAAAAACAGCGGGTGCACTTTGCAAGAGTTCTAGCAACCGCATTCCGACCATCTATAATCCAGAACTTTGTGCGCAGGTGAGCTAAGGTCGCTCTTGGACCGACATGCAAACAGCTCTCATGAGCCTGACGAATGAGAAGTTGAGTGAGCGGGTCCTTGGCGGGTAAAAGTGCCGGATGCCTAGTTTCAAATGCGCTACTACTATGCTCCAAACGACCCCCCACTCTGATGATGCCCGTTCGACGGGCGAGGCTCGTCGTGTGCGCCTGACCTAACACCTACTGGGGAAGGCTGCACCAAATAAGAGGGACTTCTATGAACTAACTTAGAACTAACCAGCTGAGTAGTGCAATGGGAAGCTCCACTCCTGGGTATATCACCGCAAGGTTTCAACGGAGTGGGGCCCCCTTCCTCAGTGGTCCTAGGTACGAACATACGCCTACCTAAAGTGGCAGCTGAGCTACTGCCTAGGAACTTATGATCGAACATCCTATCTGTGGGACCGGATCGATTATTATGATCAACGCAATGGGCCCTATTGGAATGAACGAATATTTTAGTGTGACTTGAACAAGGATCGATTATTATAGCATCTTTCCCCCTGGAGGGATCAGAACGATCACTCCGGACAGAACGGGTCGGAGGATTGGCCCGATCCCATCCAGTGGGGCAGCCTCATTCCAATTGGTAAAAGATCTAACCAAACGGAGCAGAGGGTCAGCCACCTCCGAGCCCCCGATCTCCTCCGAGGCCCACTCACAAGGGTTGATCTCAGAGAGGGCGGTGTGCTCGTAACCAGTTGTGACTGTGCCAAGATAGACGAATTTCGCCCCTGGCGCGATCCCCCCTTTGAACTATCAGACTGGGGAGGAAGACCCTGAGCACCCCTCGGTGTTACCTCCCTTTGTGAACGATGGAGCCAAGCATGATGTCTTCGTCCGCAGCTGCAAAGTCGTAGAGAAGGACGGTCCAGAACGTTTTCATGTAGATAGGAGAAGCAGTTCTCGCAGAGCTTGTGTAGACGAACGAATTCCCATTTCTTTTCCACGGGAACATTGAAAAACTTGGAGCATCGATAAAGGTAGTGATGCTCCTTGCAATAATGGCACTGGAGCCAAAGAGAATCCACTTGAGTTTTCAAGGAACGAGGTCGTGAGGATGATCGATGGGCCTGTCCTTGAGCCAAATTTGATTTTTTATCACGATCGAATGAACCCTGAAAGGTCGAAGGGATCATTTAAGCGATCTTGAGCTCCTTGTCTAGGAACTCCAGCAGTTTACGATGAGTCGGAACAACATCCTCAACCTCATCCTCATCCTCCATTTCTTCGTGATTAAATTTATCACCCAGCGAGGTGTCGATGCGCGCGAAGAGAGCTTCAAAGAGCAGGAACGAAGCGAGATTGTGTGTCTCAACCTCTTCCATAGAGCGGATCCAAGCCCGGGCCGCTTCCAACTGGTGCGCGTCAGCTTTCTTGATAGTAGGTACGAAGTCTTGATTCGAAAACGATCGACGCGCGAGACGATACCGACCGGAATTATCCGCGATCAAGGCGTTATAAAGAGCCTGATAATCCGATCCGTCAGAACGATAACTAATAAGGGCCGGACGAGCGGGACCAGCTAGCTTCTCGACGAGCGCCCGATATTTAATCTCGTCCGGTAGGTACTGTACATTGTGAACCACTCGATCGTATAAACCGCGAAATGCGGCGAATTTGGTGATATCACCATCATAAGTAGGAACAGTAGGCAACATGACGTTCATGTACTTAACTGCCTCGAACGTGAGCTTGTTCTGGTCGCCCGAACTTTCCGACGCACTTACAGACAGCCGAGCGGTCGATGTAGGTAGTCCTATGTCCAGAGCCACCTGCATATCGGCTAACTGGGACAAAAGCGATTCAGTTACATCCCCTTCAAATTCAGCGGATTCAATCTGCGACAACAGCTCGTCGGCGGTTTTCCTCAAGTCGCCCGCACGTGATCGGGCCTCCTCAGACCATTTTGACACCTTCAGCAGCGAATGAGCCTTAATCGCCCATGAACGGAGCGCTTCATAAAGCGCCTTTTGATCGGCCTTAAAAATCTTGAGTACATCCGCCGAGACCTTGATTCCTCGAGCGGGGACGAACGCTTGGCAACTCATAGTCGAATGAACGAAACCACAAACGCAGAATACTGGAATACCTCAGCTATCCCGCACTTAGTATCCTGGGTTTCGGCACCAAAATTGTTTGATCGGGAACGAAAAACACAAACTAAATTCACTTTAACGAATTTAATATAAGAGCGATATGGAACGATCGACTTGGATAACAATTTTCACAACAATAACACTTTCTCCACTTTCTTTCTCGGAGGTTCTACGCCATCTTTTTGTCCGAGAGGGGCTCAGGTTTGCAAAAACCAAAGGACTACATGAACGTAGTATATTTTATAACTCTGACCCGTCGGATCGAAATTGCACCGCCTATGGCTGACGTGATGCTTGATGCAATTTACTAATATAAGCACAATTATATTCGTTCATTCTAAGACCCAAAAAACGGCATGATCTGATCGAACCCGCTAGCCGCAGCTAGCGCTCAAGCGGACACCAGACGCACTACTTCGGACGTCCGAACAGAAGTATTTTGAAGACCCAGCCGACTTGTAATCACCAAGACCGTGAACAGAAAGGTTATCAGCCAATTTTGGGACAGTACAATAATTCCGTAGAAAGGAGACAAAATCTGTGAACTTTGGGAAATTTTTGCCCAAATGCTTAGCCTCAAATTTGGACCTAAGGTCTGCATCCACTATCCTGAGTCCCATGCTGAGTAATAGGAAGTCCCCCAAATCCGGAACCGATAGGAATTTCAATTATGTAACAGTGGTATCTAGCATGTGCACCAACTCCTTGAGCGATTCAACTGACTAAACTTTGAGAGGCTTTAAATTCATAATTTTTTCCCATAGTGACTAGCAAGCATTCGAGGTTGAGAGTATGTATCTTATAGGGTGAAATGTAACAGTACTTGCCAGACTAAGAGCATTTCCCTCCAGAAACGATAATAAGTAAGAATATTTTTTAGCATCAGTAAGATGGGACGCACGATGTACATTCGTATCAAACATTGATTTGAATGACTGCAGACGGACGTCGTAAGGGAGATAAGCTTAGCTTCATTTACGTTCTTGCTATATTCGACATGTGCATCACAGATCTCCTGCAATTCGTTTATAACTTCCAAGAAACGATCATAATAAGTTACAATTCGATCACACCTGACGAGAAATAATATATCTTCATTGGTGGGAAGTCCCGCTATTGTAATGTGTTCAAATACCTATTTCTACCTCCGAAGGGTGGATGGCGAGTGATTGGAGGTGAACAGACAACAGGAATTTGAAGTTTACCTGGAAGAATTTTGTAGGCTGGCAGTTGGCCCTGCAACGGCTTTGCACAGTACCGTGGCAGGTTAGGAGTATCTTCCCTAGCGTAATACTGCGGCTGAAAAGCTTTGGATTGTGTGACTCTACGGTATTGAAAATGATTGAAACCAAGGAATTGAACGAGTATGAAAAGATTTATTAGAGAAAACCTAGGGACAATTTGGGGTCGCGGGGTCGGATGAACTAATACAAAAAGGATAATAATGACTGTGCAATTCGCGATTAAACGGGATTCTATTACAATACTAAGGGACAGAATTGAATATCAAAAGTGTTTAGCAAAATGTGGTAAGGTTCGTATGTGAATGTAGGGCACCAGAGTCGAAGTCTTGCGATAGTTACGGGTGGGTTCAATGGCTGGGTCCAAGGGTTCAGATTGACGATTTTGGGGGCGGAATGTACTGGCTCAGGGTTCAATTTGCGAGAAGTATCCAGAGGAACTGCAACACAACAGGAAACGTTCTGGATTACCTCTGTTCGGAATTGAATGTTTGTAGAAGGCCTGAGGGGCGCTTTTACGCGACAGTGTCGCCTAAGTTCCAAATGAGAATTTAAGGGTTTTCGGGTCTTACCTCCAATATCCGTCTCGACTCGCCTGGTGTGGAGTCCTCCCAGCTTCGTCCAGGCCTCCTGCGGTTCTCTGCCTGCAACAGAGTCGGGGATTACGGCAGCACCTTTGTTACAGCAGACAAAGGGGCTCGTCTGGTGTCCTCT
The DNA here is from genome assembly GCA_954871275.1 of Leptopterna dolabrata. NCBI lineage: Eukaryota > Metazoa > Arthropoda > Insecta > Hemiptera > Miridae > Leptopterna > Leptopterna dolabrata. Next base: position 55,776,080 of record OX940974.1, on the reverse strand, counting down.
GGCCGTGGCTGGTGGTTGAAAATACCCTCCCATCTTTCTCGAATACTTAGCGTCAATAATAAAAGAGTTTTCCAAAAAGGGGCAGTCCAAATTCAAGTTCCCAGTCACTTATCAATACTACACTCAATCTACACAGGGGACAATTCAAAATGCCTAAACAGATCTCACTACTACGGTCACAGGTTCTTTAATCTCAGGTAGCGTCTCGGGTAATGATATGGCGGCGGGGAGCGGGGGTATTTATATGCCTCCCTCCCTTCGTTGCGCAGTGGAGAGGCGCAGGAGGCCTCCTCCCTCTCAATCCACCACCCGAGTCGAATTGCAGGGACTGCCCGAATCAGCGGTTCCCCACAGCCTCCCATTCCGGATGCAATTTGCCGGATGCAATTTGACTACATCATTCCCTCCTCGAAGAAGCCGTTGTCCTCAACGGCACGTGACATCTTCCTTGGGGCTGTTGCTGAGCGACATTTCTACTGATTGCTTACGGGTGACTGTGACTTGACTTGACTGACGTGGTGACTTGCCGACTTGTAGGTGGTGAGGCAGGGTTCTCTTTAATTTTGGCTACGGCATTCAACTTGGGGACTTCTTGCTTGACTGACAGGGTACGTACTCCTACAAGTGAGTTCTCAATTCAGACAAGCTAGGCTTAACAATAAATCAACCTCGGAACGAACAAAACAACTGAATTCAACGAAACAACTAAACAACTTTTACCAAATTACAAAGTAGAATAATCAAACAAACAATGACTTACAAACTTACTTACTAATTTAAACAGACAACTGAATTCTGAACGAAAAGGACAACTTTTATCAACATAAACGGATTTAATAAAAAGGGCGGAACAACTCCCTTAAAGAGACTCTCAAACTGACCGGAACTTTAGGCCAAAATGCAGGCTTAATGAATTAAAAATAAAATAATTAAGGCAATACTGGTTAGCGCGTTAAGGACCAAACTATTTGACTGCTAAGGACAACATAGGGCAACTAACCTAACTTGACTACTCCAATAACATGCGACGACATATAGAAATAAAATGATTCAAGGGATAATACGTGAAAGAACAAGACTTATTTACTTAACATCAGAAGGATAAGACGTACTAGAGGATTAATAATAATAAAAAAAAAGGAACACTAAAAGAAAGTGGGTCGATCGCAGGTCAATCCTTACTCCGTGGCTGGCATCTCTGGTTGGTCCAGCAAGGCAGTGTCCGGGTCAACTCCAGACCCAGGTCTGGGTGGGATGGTTCCAGTAGGTGAAGCGGCCGCCTCGGCCCAGGCATGGAGCTCCCGATCAGCCCTACACTCGGTTGCCTCTTCGACCAGTTGGGCTACGGTCCCCTCCAGGGTGGCGACTCTTCGTTTCAACGCATTGTACTGCGCCATCGTCACCGTCTGCTGGTCATGGTCCGGTGTTGGCACCCCTCCCGGACCATGGTCTGTACGGGGTGGGAGCCAACGGTATACCGGAACACGGATAGGTGACGGGGCCCTCTCCTCGTTCGGGGCATCCCCGGGGTTACAGGCTTCGTTGCCGTCCGTCCGAGGGCCTTCCACTCCGGTGGGCTGTCTGGTTACAACGGCTATTTGTGGCCTCGCGAGCGGGGACTCGGTTCATGTGGTCAAGCTCCTTTCTCGGCGACCGGTAGTCGGAGCGGTTACGCCGGGTACAAATCCGAACGTCCCTGTGGTCAGGTCTAAGCATATCAGGTTGTGGGTGATCAGGGACGCTGATTCCAGAGAGTTGAAGGCAGGGGTGTGAAGGTTCATCATTGCAATCCCGGGGGTCGAACTACCTAGGGAGAAAAGACCGTCAAGACCCTCCCTTTCAAACTCACCACTTAACCAACACCTATTCCCCCTGACGCTTCCCCAAACATACCACCAGCCAGAGAGTACTCCAGACGGTTCCCTTGTCGAGATCAGAGATCCCGTCACAAATTTCGCTGAAATGATTAGTCTTAACCTACCTAGTGTCTCGAGAAAATGGTAATTGGTACGCTTCCTATAGTTTTTATCTATTCGGGGTTTTGCTAGGATTTCTTGGTCTAGTCACAACTTGTAATTGATCGATTTGCGCGAGCGGAGGTTGTATGGAGTTCCGGGCGAACCCGTGGATGGAGGTGTCTCTACAAGGGGGTCGCTACCTGCTGGGGCCTACTCACTTACTCTATTCGGACCTACGATTGGGGCCTCAAGTGTGGGTTCTTCCTTGGGGTCTACTTCGGATGCGGGTCCCACAAAGGGGTTCACTCGGCTCTCGGTGGGGTCATTCGGAGGGTCAACGCGGCCACTTCCTGGGTAACGCCCGTCAGTGTCGGAGGGTTTGGTGATTCGTCTTCCTCGGGGTTGTCCCTCGGAATTGTGGTCACAGAAGACCGTCCGTCCGGGATTATCTGCGGGGCATCGGCCATTTCCGCCTCGTTGGTGCCGGGTGTCGACTGGGCTCGAACAGGAATGGCCTTGTACATACTCGACGTCTCGGCATCGATGTCGTGCGGGTGGGCAACTTTCAGTCTGTTAATATGGGTCACCACTTCCCTTCCGGTGGGATCGTGAACGGCGTAGGTTACCTCCGAGAATTTTTTTACAACCCGGAGAGGTCCCACCCAGGGGCACCAGTACTTTCGAACAACATTCGCCGGGGGTACCATTTGGTGCAATTACACCGCCTGTCCGATGACGAGGGTTCGAAGAATACGTCTTTTGTTGGCAATCGCCGTGCGGGTAGCCCATGCCTTCTGCATCGTGGTGTAGGCTGCCCTTCTGGCAATCTGTAGGTTCCTCTCCCATTCGCAGATACACACATGTCGAGGCGGGCTGAGGGCGTCCATCTCGGGCAGGCTAATCTCTCATCCGTACAGCAACCTATTAGGAGTGTAGCCCGTACTGCGGTGCGGGAGGTTGTGATAAGCCGCTAAGGCGAGCGGAAGGACATCCTCCCAGTGTTGCTGGGTGGCCTGGCAAATCCTGGCAATAATCCCCGTTAGTGTACGGTGGAAACGTTCTACTGCGCCGTTACCCTGGGGATGGTAGGCGGTCGTGTAGACCTTTGCCATCCCCCACCTCTGGCAAAGCTCCTTCCTCAAGGCCGCTGTGAAGGGGGTTCCGCGGTCGGAGAGTAGTCGCTCCGGCACCCCGTGTTTGGTGACAAACCGGTACACCAAGGCATCGGCTGCAGTCTTGGCTGTCGTGTCGCGCACCACATAGGCCTCGGCATACTTGGTGAAGTGGTCAATGACCGTCAATAGATGGACGGGGCCTCGTTTTCCTTGGATTGGTCCTACGTGGTCGATCCCCACCATCTCCATGGGTCGGTTCGGGAAATAGGGGCGCTGTACCGGGGCAGTCAGGTCCCGGGGGGTGTTCCGCCTCTGACATACTTCGCAATTTTGTACGAAAGTCCGCACATCCGTGGTTAGTTTAGGCCAAATCCCGTATCATCGAACTAATTGTTCGGTGGCAGCTTGGCCGGGGTGTCCTGCCCATTCACTTTCGTGACAGACCTTCATGATCCATTGTCGTAGGGTGGATGGTACCCATGGGATGGGGCTTCCGTCCGGGTTCGTAGTCTGTAGGCAGAGGACCCCGTCGATATTTCTCGCGGGTGTGTCACCCCTCTCACGCAGGGTGCGAACCCATGGGTCCAATTCTTGCGCCGCTCTGAGGAGGGGCCAATCCAGTCCAACCTCCACAGCGGCGACAGTCGGGCAACTCAATCCGTCAGCGTGTCCCATAGTCTTTCCGTTACGATATATCGCCTCAAAGTCGTAGGAGGTCAGGCGGAGCACCCATCTCCCAATCCGGGACGTCGGGTCCCTCAAACGTAGGGCGGCAGTCAGTGCGGCGTGATTGGTCTCCAGCCGAAAGTGTCGTCCCAACAAATAGCCCTGGTAGTGGTTGCATCCCCATGTCGCTGCGAGGAGCTTGCGCTCGGTGGCAGAATAGTTCCTCTCGGCTTTGTTGAGGGTTCGGCTTGAGTAGGCTACGGGTCGTTCTAGACCATCTACTAGTTGCGAGAGGACGGCTCCGAGGGCAACGCCGGAGGCGTCGGTGGCCAATATGAATGGCTGATCAAAATCGGGCAGCGCTAACACGGGAGCCGTAAGGAGGGCGTCTTTCAGCTGTTCGAAGGAGCGTTCCTGGTCGGGACCCCACTCGAACTTACGTTCCTTCCTGAGGAGTTCATTCAGGGGACCAATCATGTCGGAAAATCTTTGTACAAAACGGCGGTAGTACCCGACTAGTCCCAAGAAAGATCGAAGGTCTGTGACAGTCGAGGGTCGCGGGAAATTGCGGACAGCATCGAGCTTTTTCGGGTGCGTTTTGACGCCATCCCGTCCTACCAATTGTCCTAAGTACTCTACCTCGGCGCGGGCGAAGCTGCACTTCCGCAGGTTCACCTTTAAGTTGACTTCGTGCAAGCGGTCAAATACGTCTCTGAGGTGATTTAGATGGGCTCGGAAGGTAGGGCTAAAAATAACGATATCGTCAAGATATATGCAACAGATCTTGTTGATCAATCCCATGAGCAGATTATTCATTGCCCTTTGGAAGGTGGCGGGCGCATTTCGCAAGCCGAAGGGCATCTTCAAGTACTCCCAATGTCCTCCAAGTGTGCTGAAGGCCGTCTTTTCGCGGGACTCGCTGCTCATGCGGATTTGGTGATAGCCCGATGTCAAGTCTAGGGTAGAGAAGTAGGTACACCCTCCCAGATAGGATAGGGTTTCCTGTATGTTCGGGAGCGGGTACACATCAGCCTTAGTGACCTTATTCAGTTCACGGAAGTCCGTGCAAAAACGGTAACTAACCGCACCGGGGGTCGTCTGTTTTTTCTTTACAAGCACTATTGGCGCTGACCAAGGACTTTCTGAGGGTTGGATCACACCGGAGGCCAGTAAGTCTTCCAACTGTTGTTCTACAATAGGCCGTAGCGCTATGGGAACCAGATATTGGCGCCGGTGGATTGGGGTTTGCGGGCCGGTGTCGAGTCAAAGAGTGACTGGGAGGCTACATCCTCCAGCGTCCGGTGGTTCGTACAGGTTACGGTACTCGTTTAGTACCGCTAGCAAAGCTGATCGTTCGGCCGTCTTCAGGTGTTGAACCTGTCTGTCTAGCAAAGGGGGAATGTCGTTGGTCGGGGTCCAATCCTCTAGGGGTAGTTCATCGTCCTCGTGTAGAACACTGCCGATGACCATCACGGTGCGCACCGGCTCTCTTCCATCGGGTGGCGCTTCGCATGTGGTAAGATTCATTGGGACCCGTGTCAATAAATCGAGGCCCATGAGGTTCAAGCCTCGTCTCGCCACAGGGAGTACATGGAACTCGTGCGTGAAATCATAATCACCCACGCGTACTCGTAGTGTCTGCGTTCCTTGGAACGGGATGGGCTCGCCGCCCGCGCCTTTGGCCTGGATTACCGTCGGTCGTATTGCGCTTCCGGGTATGGGTTGACTCAATAGAGACACCTGGGCTCCTGTGTCCACCACCATCGTTAGCGGAGTTTCGTTAAGTAACACTGGAACAGTAATTGCCGGCCCGTAGCTTTCCACCGTGACTGGCGCAATCCTTGGGCTCTGAGCCATTAGTCGCTGCCACTCCTCAGGCCCCATGGTGGCAGGATAGCTTCCTGCGGGCTGCTGGTAATGCGCGTCGAACCCTTCTTCTGGGGCCACTCGTTCTGGGGTCATTTGTTCTGGGGCCATTCGTTCTGGGGCCATTCGTTCGAGGGTTGGTCGGCAGGGGTTCATCTCGGGGATAGGGTTCCATACCGGTGTCGGGGTTCCCTTGGCCTCGGTAACACTTTGGACCCGGATGGGTTCTTTCGAGTTCGTGATCGGGGTCATTGGAGGCAGATTCGGGGTGCTTCTTTTCCAACCTGACCCAAACGTTTGTCTGGGTGTTTGGGCCGGTGGGTTTTCTTTCAGTTGTTCCTGCAAGATGGTGCAATCGCGCTCCGAGTGACTTCTAGCACCGCAATATGTGCAACCCACGAATCTCCTAGTTCCGGGTCGGTCGAAACAATCCGCTGTGAAATGGGAAAACCCGCCGCAAAATGGGCACTTCACTGTTACCGGCGAGACGGGGCGGGGCAAATAACTCAGGGAAAACTCGCGAGTCAGAGGCGCGTACGCCGGGTTCCGTTCGACGGGGCGGAGGGGAAACGGTGGGGTAACATCCGCTGGGTTCATTTGGGGCCGCTCAGGGCAGTCACGGGCGAAATGACCGTTTCGGCCGCACCCATAGCAATTGCCGTACCTCCGGGGATCTCGAGGTGGTCCACGGGCATATACCGCGCCCACGTTCCATGGTTCGTCGGAACCGGTCCCAGGCGACAAGGTTTCGCATAAGTCGAGCGTCCTTGTAACCGTGTCGTCGAAGGATGCGGGACAATTGCTGGCGATCGCTGTTCGGAGGTGCCCTTGTAGGCTTCGGATAAACGCGCGCTTCGCTCTGTCTTCGATGGCCGGATGTCGCGTGCCAACCTCCGAATCTGGGTGTGTGGCTCTGACCAGGCGTCCGGCCAGACGGCGAACTCGGTCGGCGTACTGTACGAGAGACTCCGATTCTTCTTTTCTGCACTCGGCTAATCGCTGTGCGAGTAATTCGGTGCTTTCCCGGCCGAACCAGTGTAAGAGGCCTGTTTTGGCAACACTGTATGGGGCGGGAGCTTGTCTCCAGTCGGGGTGGCTCACAAGGCAGTTGAACGCAACTCCTTTGAGTTTGATGCGGAGGATTCCTGCCCTTTCGACTTCGGACATATCTGGGGTCGAGTCTTCCAAGAGCTCGAAATAGTCTCACTCGACTGGGTACAGAATGGCTGTTATGATGGGTTCGAGTTGAACGTACTGAGTTGTCGATGAAAAGGTTAAACTCCACGACTTTGCCCTCTGTGGGACCTATTTGCTCGGCCTGTCCTAACTGGTACTAGTAACGGCTTTTCCCCGCGTTGTGGGTACAAGAAAAATGGGTACAGCTGGGTACAAAGAGCTATCAATGGGTCCAACTTAGTGGGTCCTGATCGCCTTTTACTGGGTTCACTGCTCGGAGAGCTCCCACTAATACCTGATTTACCAAGCAATCCTGTCACAACGCACCTTCCCTAATTGAATATTTGCGAGACACGTTTTTACACAAAATAAGAAATAAGAAAAGCTCAATGCAACAAGACAAAAATGTACAACAAAAATGGAAAAATCGTAATAAAATGCAACAACACGAAAATCAATATTAAAATATATATATAGAAAAATATGTACACCTAATACTTCTCTGAGCCTAAGAATGAATTTACTTTGGGGAGTGCTAGGGGACTTGGGCAATTTTGAGGGACTCTGGTTGCCTTTCTATGTCCTAGCCGTGTGCCTACCTACTCGGTTCGGATTTCTAAGAGTGCACGAAATCCCCAGTTCTGACACCAAATTTGTAATGTGTTCAAATACCTATTTCTACCTCCGAAGGGTGGATGGCAAGTGATTGGAGGTGAACAGACAACAGGAATTTGAAGTTTACCTGGAAGAATTTTGTAGGCTGGCAGTTGGCCCTGCAACGGCTTTGCACAGTACCGTGGCAGGTTAGGAGTCTCTTCCCTAGCATAATACTGCGGCTGAAAAGCTTTGGATTGTGTGACTCTACGGTATTGAAAATGATTGAAACCAAGGAATTGAACGAGTATGAAAAGATTTATTAGAGAAAACCTAGGGACAAGTTGGGGTCGCGGGGTCGGATGAACTAATACAAAAAGGCTAATAATGACTGTGCAATTCGCGATTAAACGGGATTCTATTACAATACTAAGGGACAGAATTGAATATCAAAAGTGTTTAGCAAAATGTGGTAAGGTTCGTATGTAAATGTAGGGCACCAGAGTCGAAGTCTTGCGATAGTTACGGGTGGGTTCAATGGCTGGGTCCAAGGGTTCAGAGTGATGATTTTGGGGGCGGAATGTACTGGCTCAGGGTTCAATTTGCGAGAAGTATCCAGAGGAACTGCAACACAACAGGAAACGTTCTGGATTACCTCTGTTCGGAATTGAATGTTTGTAGAAGGCCTGAGGGGCGCTTTTATGCGACAGTGTTGCCTAAGTTCCAAATGAGAATTTAAGGGTTTTCGGGTCTTACCTCCAATATCCGTCTCGACTCGCCTGGTGTGGAGTCCTCCCAGCTTCGTCCAGGCCTCCTGCGGTTCTCTGCCTGCAACAGAGTCGGGGATTACGGCAGCACCTTTGTTACAGCAGACAAAGGGGCTCGTCTGGTGTCCTCTGGCCGTGGCTGGTGGTTGAAAATACCCTCCCGTCTTTCTCGAATACTTAGCGTCAATAATAAAAGAGTTTTCCAAAAAGGGGCAGTCCAAATTCAAGTTCCCAGTCACTTATCAATACTACACTCAATCTACACAGGGGACAATTCAAAATGGCTAAACGGATCTCACTACTACGGTCACAGGTTCTTTAATCTCAGGTAGCGTCTCGGGTAATGATATGGCGGCGTGGAGCGGGGGTATTTATATGCCTCCCTCCCTTCGTTGCGCAGTGGAGAGGCGCAGGAGGCCTCCTCCCTCTCAATCCACCGCCCGAGTCAAATTGCAGGGACTGCCCGAATCAGCGGTTCCCCACAGCCTCCCATTCCGGATGCAATTTGACTACACTATTATGTCAAAAGTAGTTTGAACATGCCTATAAATGCGCACCTTCCTATCATTCAATTTTTGAAATCAGCCGCCAGACTAATTTTCAATAGGAAATGTAGGGCAACAACACAGATCTAAAAGGGAATGACCGAACTTCGCAAGTACACAACAAGGTGAGTGATCGCAAAGAATAAGAAAAAAGTACCTACGAAAATGTAATTCGGAAACAGGAAAATATATATTGGGCGGCAACCGAATTATAAACAACTCCGTACAGCAGAGTTTACTGGTTGCCGGGGCAATGTGGCTTGACCTACTTGATGACAGAGGAGCACCTGTGCACCAGACAGCACATCTATGTTTTTAGGAAAGTGCCTAAGGTCGGCTCCCCTTTGAATAGAGCTCGAACTGATTCCTATTGTGACGTCACGGAAAAATCGAGAACGCTATACGTCGTGGTCGCAAAACCCACAAAAAATCACCCAATATCAATTAAAACACTAATTATTTGGGAGGAAGCGAATTTATACAAATTTCTAGCTGCATGAGTCGATCTATAATAAGTTTAAATAAGGATCAAAGGCAGTCGCAATGAGAGGGACAAAACTTCCGTAATTTTTCCCAAAAGCGAAACATCTGCGATCTACTGACCAAAACCGTATGTAGGGGATGAAATGAACTGTCTTATAAGATAGGATTTTCGAATACCGTTACAATTTATTTTCAACTTTGGTACCACTTACTTATGATAAATTCTGTTGTGGTACCCCTTTACAACGTACCACTAAAATTTACATACTTTAGATTGTTTCCAATAAAGCCAAGGGGAAGTCCCGCCTACGTGACTCGGAGGGCGCAAGTGGGTCAGCTCCCTCCATCGATCCTCCACCGGCTCCAACGGCTGTTGAAGGACTGGGGGAGGGTGGAAATGTTCCTATATAATGCGCTCTCCTTACCCGGCTTGCCATTCTACCTGTTGCACTCAAGTCGATGACTTCTCTCACTCACCTTACCCTCCTCCTCAAACCTCTTTCATAAAAGATCCTGAAGTGGTGGTAACCTTTCTGGCGTGGCTGCTGTGGTGGAACCTTTCTGGGCACAGCCCCTAGCATTCAAAGTGGTGGTAACCTTCCTGGCCTAGCTATAGGTGTAACCTTTCTGAATGCTAGCCACCTCACAACTTGCGCTCTCCATCTCAACCTCACCTGTCCAGGCCTAGCATCAATCTTCCTATCACCACAGTGTTGAACCCGATGTTCCAACCAACAATGCAAGAAGAACCGCAACCCCCCACCACTGGCATCATGACGGCCTCCACCGCAATTCCTCTCAGGCTGCCTCCCTTCTACAATCATGACCCCACTCTCTGGTTTTTTCAGCTGGATGCTGCGCTCTCGGCCGCCAACCTCCATGCACATAAGACCGACTACTCAAAAACGATCTCCCTCCTCCCTTACGACGTCCTTCTGCAGACTGCGGACATCTCCCCCAAATCCACCACTGCCTACGACGACCGTCGCAATCGCGTTGTCGCCCTCTAACAAACATCAAAAATCAAAAGATCTCCGCCCTCTCCTAGCTCCAGCAGTTGGGGGCCCTGAAGCCCTCCCACCTCTTCTGCTGTCTGCGTCACCTGTTGCAGGATTTCCTTACCTCCGACATCACTCGAACTTTCTGGTTGAAGACCCTACCACCCCCGATCCAGCTCGCCCTCGTAGCTGATTTAGACGCCGACGATATCAAATCCCTCCTCTGCCTCGCTGATACCGCCCACGATATCAACACTTCCACCCCTATTCACGAAATTCGTCCCCCACCCAGCATCCCACCTCAAACCGGCTCACCTTCCCCCAACAGTTGTTGCAACCCCTCCTTCGACCACCACCGGAACCGCACGCCGACTCATTCGAAGTCACCTCCCTACCACCACTCCAATCCACCCCCTCCTCAACACCAGCAGCCGGCCGACCATCCCTCCCACTGCAGGTACCATGTCACGTTCGGGGCACGGGCCCACAAATGCCAACCGCCTTGCGACTCAACCCCCACCACCCATGAAAACGCCAAAACCCTGTAAAGCCTGCGGGCGTCTCCCCTCCATCCTCCAGGAGAGGAACGGCATCACCTCTCCCTTCACCGACACCTTCCCCCACTGCCGACATCGCATCAGCAGGAATTAAGAAAGGGTTATTTCAACCACTTCCCCACTCAAGCAGCCAGCACGAACCCCCTACCGCCATTCCCCTCAAAACATACGCCACTGCCCTCGAGTCTCCCCCACCTCCCAAACAACAGGCTCGGGTGCCCCTCTCCATGGCCGCCATTGCACCCCATGCCACCCCGTTGTCCCACCGGCTCTTCATCTGCTGCAAGCGCACAAACCTCCCCTTCCTTATTGACACTGGGGCCGCAATATCAATAATCCCCAACAATGTGCTTCACCATCAAACCCAATCCCCTCACCAACTCCTGTACCCGGTGAATGGGACCAGTGTTCCCTCATACGGTACCCACCACTCTACCCTACACCTCAACGGGCACACCTACTACAAGTGGCTATTCACTGTTGCCTACATAGAAAAACCCATCCTTGGGGCCGATTTTCTATCATATTTCGGCCTCCAAGTGAATATGAAAAACGCCCGCCTAATCGATCCTCAATCGAAGAAACCCATATCCGGTTTCATAAATTCCCTCACACCCCCACCAACTGACAACAAATTCACCGCTCTACTCAACGCCTATCAACCCCAACCACGATCTTCTTCCCATCTCTCAACCATTCAACATTTCATTGAAACCATCAGATCTCCCATCACTGCTAAGGCCCGACAACTCCACCCCCGACAACTCTCGCAGGCGAAGGCCCATTTTGACCGCCTAATTCAGGGTCGAATCATACGCCCCTCCAACTCTCCTTGGCCTTCCCCACTGAACATAGTGCAAACGCGCAAAAGGGACAGCAGACAGGTGATTCCTCAATGCCCGCACAACTCCCGACCACTACAACTTTCCCCACCTACGGGACTTCTCTTCCCACCTTCATGGCACCACCATCTTCAGCACCCTCGACATCTCCCGGGCCTTCCACCATATAGATATTCATCCCCCTGTGGCGTCATTTATTTCAGTTCTAGTATCAGAATTCAGTTACTCAATATTCCAAATTATCAATCACCTGCAATTATTCCCTCACCTGTTGATGTTGGCACGTTTAAGAAAATATAATTATTCTTTGTTCTGCGATTGAAGAAGTTTCATCTTTAAAAAAAATATAATTGCAAATATTATAAAGATACACACTAAAAACTGGTGACCCCGACGTGATATATTGGAAGCTGGAGATGGATCTGCTTATGCTGAAGAAGCGCCTGTGACGACAAAACCGTGCATTAATTTCAAGGCCCCACCTTTCTCGAAACAGAATGTGCCTATTTGGTTTCGGCAAGTCGAGGCTCAGTTCAGAGTTAAAGGGATAACGACCGATGAAGACAAGTATGATCTAATCCTCGGTTCTATAGAGACTGATATATGCACAAGGGTAAGCGATATTATCATTAATCCTCCTGAAGGGAACAAATACCAGACTGTGAAAGAAAGACTCATATCTTGTTTTGGAGTTTCTGAAGATAGAAAACTACAGCGTCTCTTCAAAGAAATAAGATTAGGCTACAAGAAACCAAGTGAGTTACTTAGGGAGATGCGTGAACTTGCAAATAACAAACTACCAGATCAATTATTAAAATCATTGTGGATGCAACATCTTCCTGCAAGTACTAGAAGCATACTGTTGGTGAGCTCAGAACAAACTCTAGCTGCGTTAGTGCCGTTAGCTGATCAGGTTCATGAAAGATGTGATTTCGGTGGAACAACAATTAATGCTGTCGAATCAACATAAAGTAAATCTTCCAGCTCAGATAATTCCCACTTATCAATAGACGAAAAAATTGATACACTAACGAAACAAGTAGAGGCTCTAAGCAGACATCAAAGTAGACCTTACTTTAGAAGTAATTCAAACTCGAGAGAACGATCTAACTCACGTTCTCGTCAAGACCAGACCAAAACCAATAAGTGGATGTGTATATTTCATTATCGTTGGGGCAATAAAGCACGAAAATGCGAACCTCCATGTAAATTTGGTAAACATGAGAAATCGGAAAACAGTCAGGCCAATCATTGAGCGCGGCAGATGATTTAGGCCCAAATACTAGCCGCTTATTTATCAACGATGATAGCACCAAACTGAGTTTTCTCATTGATACTGGGGCTGACGTATCGGTCATTCCTCCTTCAGACACTGACTCTCGTGTAAATGATAAATACCGTTTATTTGCAGCAAATGGTTCCGAAATAAAGACGTACGGCACTAGACTACTCACCCTTGACCTGGGATTACGTCGATCTTTCTCGTGGCCGTTCGTAATCGCATCTGTTAGCAAGCCCATCATAGGCGCCGATTTCCTAGAGCACTACGGACTTCTAGTGGACCTCAAGGAACAAACATTGCGTGATAAAAGGACAACAGTATCGAAGAGAGGTATTTTAAGTACATGTAAGATACCTTCTATAAGAACAATAGGTATCAAGAGATCGCCCGTGGAATACGAAGAGCTATTAGGAGAATTCAAAGACATCACTAGGCCAGCGCTGGAAGCAAAACCAGCCAAACATAAGGTAATGCACCACATAGAAACAAAAGGGCCACCTATTGCATTTAAATTCAGACGTCTAGATCCAGAAAAACTAGCTATAGCAAAGAAAGAATTTGAGTTTATGCTACAGCAAGGTATTTGCCGACCGTCAAACAGTTCATGGGCTAGCCCCTTGCATATGGTCCCAAAGAAGACAGGTGACTGGAGACCATGTGGGGATTATCGCGCTCTTAACCGAATTACAAAACCAGACCGGTATCCATTACCCAATATCCAGGATTTGACACACGACCTTCATAGTAAACGTATATTCTCAAAGATAGATCTATTAAAAGCTATTTCCAGATACCTATGGCTCCTGACGACATTCAGAAGACAGCTATTATCACGCCATTTGGACTATTTGAATTTCCACAAATGACGTTTGGACTCTGCAATGCTGCGCAGACCTTCCAAAGATTCATGAATGAATTGACAAGAGGACTACCAAATGTAAGAACATATATAGATGACTGCCTAGTCGCAAGCGTATCTGAGGAAGAGCATATGTCAGTAGGGTAAGTGAGAGAGGGCCGGCATTGTGTAATAATTTGCCTTTTGAGAATGGAGGACACTCACCCAATCTAAATTTATTTGCATGCAATTTAATTAAATTTTTCGAAAAATCGCCTCGTAGTCAACTCGCGCCGTGAATCTCCTCGCCATTCTAACCCACACATCCTGGGTGTGTTGCGGGTTCGACGCGCATGAACATCCGCCTCGGCCCGAGGCAACTGGTGTTGATGCTCGATCTTGCCTTGCGTGCGGAGCCCCAACCCCCTTCCACCACGCCCACCCCACTTGCTCCGCTGCCAAGCACGGTCCGACGTCCTACCGGTCGTTTCTATCCGCCCTACCGGGTTGAGTGTAGTCTCTCCCAATGGCACAACGTTGGAGAGAGAGACTTCAGATGAATAACTCGGAAATGCTGATAAACCTTACCTCGTGCTCCCGCAATCCAATGGCAGAGGGACATTTTCAAACCGCCACCACCCCCCATATGGGTGTTGGTTCGAGTTGGAGTTGAGACTTCAGGCTGGTTCCACAGGAGGGCCCTCCTCCTTCCATCATGACCGGGGGTGGTATCTTGCTTCGGTCTGCTATCCCATTAGTAGGCTTGCCAACTGGTCAACAAGTTGACTACTGTGTGAATCCTCTTCGACAGGGGACAGCAGGAACTCCCCCCCCCCCCCCCCACGCCTTGGTTCGTGTGGGGGGGGGGGGGTTCTGGAGCGAGGCTTTTAAATTACTGATGACGTCACAGCGGCGTCATGTGAAACCCGCGATCTAAATATTTCTGATTACGAATTTCACGGTGAAAAAACTTTACCACCTCCAGTGAGATTCGTACCCCGAACCTCTCACTTTAGAGTCTGAATGCCTAATCACTGGACCGGCGATAGGCACTTAACGAATGTGTAGAATATGATGGTATACAAATATCACGCGGCAAAATAGATCGATTGGCTACACAGTTCGGTTAGTAACCAGGAAACACTCCCCAACACGCAGCTAGCATATAGGTGGATAGTAACACCCAGCCCTAGGTTTATGAGATTAATACGCTACCTACATAAAAGACTAAATAAACGCGTTGCATATTGGACAAACATCGATGCAACTACTACCCTGTCTACACGTACCTAAGTACTCACGTGGAAACACGATAGGTATAACTAAAATTTCAATTGTATTACTCATACAAATTTTACAGGTTAATTGCGTACAGCAAGTTGCACACCCCACCGTTGCACAATCATTATCATGTTCAACACATGATGGATGTATGAGACCCTCAGCATATACGTGCGACGGCGTACAAATACCGATTAAATGGAAATCAGGTAACGTAAATATCTGGCATCGCTCAATAAAAAGGACACGTAGGTTCGCATGCCAAAAAATGATCACCACGTCCGCCTGTATAAGATCATTTACATTCAATTCTAAATTACACGCAGAACAAACTATGGTGCCATTTCTATACGAAAAAAACCATCCCTGGCTAGTTCATTGATACACAGTGAACCGCTATAGCTACTAAATGAAGCAAAGATCTTTGTTCTAGAGACATGGTCACAGAATTACAAAACGCTAAATCGCGACTGTTTCGTTGATTAATATATTTTTGACATTTTATGTCTTTACTTTGCTACATAAACTCGAAAATGAAACGCGGGGCATGAAACGCGGGACATGCAACGGAAACAACGGCACGAAAATATTTCTGATGATTTTCGCTTACAACCGATTCGTTGCTACGGAACTTTATCTTCGCCAGTTATCATCGTACAAAAATCGTTCACCACTCGTTGGATAGCTCTCGATTTACCTAACCATACTACGTTAACCACTGCGGACTGCGTGGCCAACAAGCTGCGGTATGCGCGTGATTGTTTAAATGAATGTTTACGTACATAATACAGTGGAGTCCGGCTAATCCGAACTAATTGGGACTGAAGGCTGTTCGGACTAGGTGACCAAAACAATTAAGTACGAAGTACTTGGTGTTGGTGCGGGAGGGGGCGCTAAGACATAAAATGTCCCTCGTGGTTGCGTACTTGTACGGAAGCTGTACGCACCGTTTGTGTTTTTTTTGCAGTAGGTATCTCCATACAACATAAAAATTTTGTTTCGGATGGTATTTTCATTCGATAAGTCAATTGATTTTATTTAATTAATGATTTAATGTTTCCTGAGTGTTGGAAAACTGCCCTAATTACACCTATCCCCAAAAAGAGTCAACCTACGCTGGTTTCTGATTTGAGACCCGTTAGTGTGCTTCCAGCCCTTTCCAAGCCCCTTGAAAACTGTTTGTCGACACAGATTAATGAGTTTGTTGATAGGTATTCTCTCCTAGATAGTTTTCAATCTGGGTTTCGAAAATTTCATTCTTGTGAGACAGCTATGATCAAAATTACCGAGGACATTCGCTCTGGGCTCGATGCCGGTAGATGCACAATATTGGTTCTTTTGGATTATACTAATATAGTTAGAGAGCCAGTGGCCTCCTAATTTAACCGGAAGATGTATAGCTGTAATCCCCCTAAATCGAAGGGGCTTGATGCCCTGAAACGAGATCCGCGAGTCAGCCACTCCCTACCCGGGGCATTATTATAGAAATTTTGAATTCAATTTTCAAAATTTTGGCTCCTAATTTAACCGAAAGATAAATGGTTGAAATTTGTTTCAAAATGTAGGTTTCTGATCACTGGTTTAGGATTCAGGGCGACTGACGACCGATCCTGGGCCAATTTACTAACTGACGCGTTCAAATTTGGTTAAAATGTGCATCTAATTTAACCGAGAGATAAATGGCTGGGGTTTTTTTTAAAACGACCAGCATGCAGCCCTAAATAACATTGTGCAACGACTGACGGCGCCAGCTGGGCAGATTTCATAACTGACGACAATTTAAATTTCGGTTGAACGAAACTTAACCGAGAGATAAATGGTTGAAATTTGTTTCAAAATGTAGGTTTCTGATCACTGGTTTAGGATTCAGGGCGACTGACGACCGATCCTGGGCCAATTTACTAACTGACGCGTTCAAATTTGGTTAAAATGTGCATCTAATTTAACCGAGAGATAAATGGCTGGGGTTTTTTTTAAAACGACCAGCATGCAGCCCTAAATAACATTGTGCAACGACTGACGGCGCCAGCTGGGCAGATTTCATAACTGACGACAATTTAAATTTCGGTTGAACGAAACTTAACCGAGAGA
Source organism: Leptopterna dolabrata (assembly GCA_954871275.1). Taxonomy (NCBI): domain Eukaryota; kingdom Metazoa; phylum Arthropoda; class Insecta; order Hemiptera; family Miridae; genus Leptopterna; species Leptopterna dolabrata. The sequence goes on along the minus strand of OX940974.1, from coordinate 55,759,021 downwards.
TAAATGGTTGAATTTTGTTTCAAAATGTAGGTTTTCTGTTAGTGACCCAGGATTGAGGGCGACTGACGGCCGATCCCGGGCCAATTTAGTAACTGAAGCGTTCAAATTTGGTTAAATTGTGCATCTAATTTAACCGAGAGATAAATGGCTGGGGTTTTTTCAAAACGACCAGCATGCAGCCCTAAATAACATTGCGCAACGACTGACGGCGACAGCTGGGCAGATTTCATAACTGACGACAATTTAAATTTCAGTTGAACGAAACTTAACCGAGAGATAAATGGTTGAATTTTGTTTCAAAATGTAGGTTTTCTGTTAGTGACCCAGGATTGAGGGCGACTGACGGCCGATCCCGGGCCAATTTAGTAACTGACGCGTTCAAATTTGGTTAAATTGTGCATCTAATTTAACCGAGAGATAAATGGCTGGGGTTTTTTTCAAAACGACCAGCATGCAACCCTAAACCGCAATACAACAACGACTGACGGCGGTAGTTGGGCAGATTTCATAACTGACCACAATTTAAATGTCGGTTGATCGAAACTTAGCCGAGAAGTAAATGGTTGCATTTTGTTCCAAAATGTAGGTTTTCTGTTACTGGTCCAGGATTCAGGGCGACTGACGACCGATCCACCCATGATTATCTGCCTTGCTTGTAGGTTCAAACTGGCAATGCCCTAGAATCAATGCTCCACAACCCTCCCAGAAGAGCTCTTTTGATTTTTTCGTTCAGTTCAGCCTGGTCGGGGGGAATGGTGCTAGGACTGAAGGACTTGTCAAATTTGAGTTCCGGTTCATTTGAGTTTTTAGGCAAAATAGCTCTGCAAAATAGCTCATGTCGGGCTTCATTGACCTTTTTTGTCCCCCCGCACTCCATACATTCTGCATACGAATTCATGCAGAATTTCATATATGTCTTTCTCAATGATACTGTCTGCAAGATTTTCGAATACACGAATGAAACGAGGATCACTCGCAAGGAAAGAGAGTATTTTCCCTTTCTGAAAAATGCTGGAATATGGCCGCAACCAGTGAATGTATGAAATGCTGTCAATGCCCGAGATAATTCATTACCTTGAGTATTTTACAGAGAATAGACGTTTATGAGAATTTTCGAGCCTGAAGTGGCAGTTCCTATTTGGACCAGTGCGTTGCTAACATTCGACATCAGAACAACGGACTAGTATATTCTCATGGTCTTGGATGTGAGCAAGGTTGAAAATAATGCGCTCATCAGCCTCTTCGTAGTCGCATTTGTGTTAAAATACACAGGTATCAGGCAAAAATGGTGGGTACCATTTCTTCCCTTAAAATATTCAATAAAAAACTTAACGTAGGACTCCTTGAAATACGGATTTGATGATAGTGCTTTACCAGAATCAGCCGGTCTTTGTTGTTCAGGGTCCAATATTTGACACGCAACTGGAGCATTACTTCGCCGGTTTTCGCCTCTCTTACCGAAAAATGAAATGAACTTCCCATAAAGGCTGAACAAACAGCACTGCAAACAGCATCTGTCTTGCCGATATGTTTTTGACAGATACTTGAATCCTTCACTGAAGGCTGCAAAGAAGCGAAAAATGTTACTCGTTTCAGAAAAATAACAGCTCAATATTCAGGAAAGAAGAGACAACTCAAATGCGACTACGAAGAGGCTGATGAGCGCATTATTTTCAACCTTGCTCACATCCAAGACCATGAGAATATACTAGTCCGTTGTTCTGATGTCGAATGTTAGCAACGCACTGGTCCAAATAGGAACTGCCACTTCAGGCTCGAAAATTCTCATAAACGTCACTTCTCTGTAAAATACTCAAGGTAATGAATTATCTAGGGCATTGACAGCATTTCATACATTCACTGGTTGCGGCCATATTCCAGCATTTTTCAGAAAAGGGAAAATACTCTCTTTCCTTGCGAGTGATCCTCGTTTCATTCGTGTATTCGAAAATCTTGCAGACAGTATCATTGAGAAAGACATATATGAAATTCTGCATGAATTCGTATGCAGAATGTATGGAGTGCGGCGGGACAAAAAAGGTCAATGAAGCCCGACATGAGCTATTTTGCAGAGCTATTTTGCCTAAAAACTCAAATGAACCGGAACTCAAATTTGACAAGTCCTTCAGTCCTAGCACCATTCCCCCCGACCAGGCTGAACTGAACGAAAAAATCAAAAGAGCTCTTCTGGGAGGGTTGTGGAGCATTGATTCTCGGGCATTGCCAGTTTGAACCTACAAGCAAGGCAGATAATCATGGGTGGATCGGTCGTCAGTCGCCCTGAATCCTGGACCAGTAACAGAAAACCTACATTTTGGAACAAAATGCAACCATTTACTTCTCGGCTAAGTTTCGATCAACCGACATTTAAATTGTGGTCAGTTATGAAATCTGCCCAACTACCGCCGTCAGTCGTTGTTGTATTGCGGTTTAGGGTTGCATGCTGGTCGTTTTGAAAAAAACCCCAGCCATTTATCTCTCGGTTAAATTAGATGCACAATTTAACCAAATTTGAACGCGTCAGTTACAAAATTGGCCCGGGATCGGCCGTCAGTCGCCCTCAATCCTGGGTCACTAACAGAAAACCTACATTTTGAAACAAAATTCAACCATTTATCTCTCGGTTAAGTTTCGGTCAACTGAAATTTAAATTGTCGTCAGTTATGAAATCTGCCCAGCTGGCGCCGTCAGTCGTTGCGCAATGTTATTTAGGGCTGCATGCTGGTCGTTTTGAAAAAACCCCAGCCATTTATCTCTCGGTTAAATTAGATGCACAATTTAACCAAATTTGAACGCGTCAGTTAATAAATTGGCCCGGGATCGGCCGTCAGTCGCCCTCAATCCTGGGTCACTAACAGAAAACCTACATTTTGAAACAAAATTCAACCATTTATCTCTCGGTTAAGTTTCGGTCAACCGAAATTTAAATTGTCGTCAGTTATGAAATCTGCCCAGCTGGCGCCGTCAGTCGTTGCACAATGTTATTTAGGGCTGCATGCTGGTCGTTTAAAAAAAAACCCCAGCCATTTATCTCTCGGTTAAATTAGATGCACATTTTAACCAAATTTGAACGCGTCAGTTAGTAAATTGGCCCAGGATCGGTCGTCAGTCGCCCTGAATCCTAAACCAGTGATCAGAAACCTACATCTTGAAACAAATTTCAACCATTTATCTTTCGGTTAAATTAGGAGCCAAAATTTTGAAAATTGAATTCAAAATTTCTATAATAATGCCCCGGGTAGGGAGTGGCTGACTCGCGGATCTCGTTTCAGGGCATCAAGCCCCTTCGATTTAGGGGGATTACAGCTATACATCTTCCGGTTAAATTAGGAGGCCACTGGCTCTCTAACTAATACCTTTGGCTCTGTTCCTCATAATTTGTTGGTCAGTAAATTAGCTTCCTTTTTTAGGTTTTCAGCCTCCGCCTGCAGATTGATGGAATCATACCTCTCCAATAGGTTTCAGATAACCAAATTTAGTTCAGTTATTTCTAGCCCTCTGCCTGTTGTAGCTGGTGTTCCTCAAGGTTCTGTCTTGGGGCCTCTCCTCTTCAGCTTATTTATTAATGACCTCCCGAGTGAGATTATTTTCTCTAACCACCATCTTTATGCAGATGACGTTCAGCTATATGGGCATTGCGAGGTGGAGCAGGTTGGGGACTTGATTGGAAAAATGAATGCAGATCTTTGTGGAGTTTCAGAATGGGCATTTGCTAATGGATTATCGTTAAATGCTAAGAAGTCGCAAGCCATTATTATTTTTAAATCTCCAATCAACTCCCAACATTTGCCTCCTATTTTGCTCAATGATGAAGTCATTCCATACTGTTCTACTGTTAGGGACCTTGGGGTATATCTTAATAATTCCTTCACTTGGCATGACCACATTTCTCATTCAGTATCCAAAATTTATCACTCCCTTCATTCTTTGAAACAACTTAGCTTTTTCATTCCTCCTGAAACCAGAATTTATTTGTTTAAAGCTTTAATTTTACCCCATTTCTTGTATTGCGCCAACATCTTTATTAACGACCTTGATGCTGTTTCTAAGAGACGTCTGAATGTCGCTTTTAACGCCTGTGTGAGGTTTGTTCATAACCTTCGTCCCAGAAGTCATGTTTCTGATTTTGCTTCTTCGTTACTTGGCATGGGATTATTTGATTATTTTAAACTAGGGTTTGGCTGTTTACTCTATAAAATTAATCGTAACAATGTTCCCCATTACTTAACCGAGCTGTTCAAAAGCTCACAGTCAGTCAGAACCCAGCTGTTTGACGTCCCTCCTCATTCTACTCGGTTTATGAGTTCGTCTGTCAGGGTTGGTGGTGCAAGGTTGTGGTCTTCCCTCTCGTCTTCTTGCAGGTCTTCCACGTCGGTTTCCGCCTTCCGGTCGCATCTTACCAGGCATATTAGGGATGAGGAGTATATCTTCTCATAACAGATTAAATTATCCAGCACTCTCCCTTCAGGAGCCCGTCATCGTTTGTCTTTTTTGTGTTTGCATTTTTTTTTTTTTTTTTTTGTCTTTTATAAGTAATTTGTTATCAGCCCACCTATGTTTATAAAATATTGTAATTTGATTTATCATGTACCTTTGAATAAGGCATTGCCTTTTGTACATTGAAAAAATAAATAAATAAATAAATAAAATTATTATCCTTTGCAATGGATTTAATAACATTCTTTATGGATGATTTGAGATTCTGTGTAAAATATTATATTACAACCGAGGAAGGCGCAGGACCTCAGGAGGAGAAGCATTTGAATTTTCAGACTTTGCTGGCCGGACTACTAGAATGGGAGAACAGGAGCGAGGAGGAGGAGGAGCCACGATCTCGCGGGGCCCCAGCGGGCCTCCCACTGACACACCAAGACCTGGGGGGGGGCGAACTGGAGGGGGTCCCTGCAGCTGGGGACCCCGCGAAATCGTGGCTCCTCCTCGCTCCTGTTCTCCCATTCTAGTAGTCCGACCAGCTAAGTCTGAAAATCAGCGTTCAAAACCAGAAACAAAGCAATACATGCTGATACAAATAATCTCGATGATGTTGTTAATAAATTAAGTGAAACACTGAAAAATGAAATGGAAGAGAGTCAATTGAAAAAAAAAAGAGTGGGTGGGCTTTGGATCATATTGAAGGGTTGCGTTTAAGAATTAATAAAAATTTGCCGCTAAAGGGGAGGAGCACTTACATCCGACTCCCTCCGCAAATCGAAAACAAAACGTGCTTGTGGAAAATTGTAGGCGCTGCTCACACACAATTTAATTTAAGTTTAATTTTTCCATAATGAAAACTTTTTCCCACGATTCATATTCAGAATTCAGCTTTCAATTTCAAATTCAGAATTAATATAATTACCCCGAACATAGGTACGCCTCCCGACCCCGGATATAGCCAACTGTCAGCCTCATCGTTCCATCAGCGGTGGGAGGGGGACGGGAGCGGAAACGCGGAGGGTTCCCCTGAAACGACACAGAAAAGGTTGATCTTCACCTAGAGACCTCGACGAGGCGGGGTTTGGGAGAACTTTCGCTTTCACTTTCGATGGGACCTCACACCACCCCTGAGCCAAAGACGTCACCGCATGTAAATTCTTTCAACCGAACTCTTAAGACAGTCTGTACGTTTTGCACTCCTCAAGGGACGAGCGGAATTCCATTTAAAACGAGAGCCTTTTGCATCGAACACCCTGAACACGTGTGATCACACGTGGATATATGGTAGATGTGTCATGGTATTCACTCGAATTTCACATCCCTAACTTCATCAGAGCTCTTAACATGGAGGCAATAACTCATAGGTATACGCTTTTGAATTGTTTTTGGTACAGACTTCTGTTGAACTTTCTGCTGCTGGTTCCAATATTGCTTCGTAGAATTTAGATTCGGAGAGCTCTAGTTCTAGGGTGTTTAAACAAAAAATGTAATTCTGTGACCATGTCTCTAGAACAAAGATCTTTGCTTCATTTAGTAGCTATAGCGGTTCACTGTGTATCAATGAACTAGTCAGGGATGGTTTTTTTCGTATAGAAATGGCACCATAGTTTGTTCTGCGTGTAATTTAGAATTGAATGTAAATGATCTTATACAGGCGGACGTGGTGATCATTTTTTGGCATGCGAACCTACGTGTCCTTTTTATTGAGCGATGCCAGATATTTACGTTACCTGATTTCCATTTAATCGGTATTTGTACGCCGTCGCACGTATATGCTGAGGGTCTCATACATCCATCATGTGTTGAACATGATAATGATTGTGCAACGGTGGGGTGTGCAACTTGCTGTACGCAATTAACCTGTAAAATTTGTATGAGTAATACAATTGAAATTTTAGTTATACCTATCGTGTTTCCACGTGAGTACTTAGGTACGTGTAGACAGGGTAGTAGTTGCATCGATTTTTGTCCAATATGCAACGCGTTTATTTAGTCTTTTATGTAGGTAGCGTATTAATCTCATAAACCTAGGGCTGGGTGTTACTATCCACCTATATGCTAGCTGCGTGTTGGGGAGTGTTTCCTGGTTACTAACCGAACTGTGTAGCCAATCGATCTATTTTGCCGCGTGATATTTGTATACCATCATATTCTACACATTCGTTAAGTGCCTATCGCCGGTCCAGTGATTAGGCATTCAGACTCTAAAGTGAGAGGTTCGGGGTACGAATCTCACTGGAGGTGGTAAAGTTTTTTCACCGTGAAATTCGTAATCAGAAATATTTAGATCGCGGGTTTCACATGACGCCGCTGTGACGTCATCAGTAATTTAAAAGCCTCGCTCCAGAACCCCCCCCCCCCCCCCACACGAACCAAGGCGTGGGGGGGGGGGGGAGTTCCTGCTGTCCCCTGTCGAAGAGGATTCACACAGTAGTCAACTTGTTGACCAGTTGGCAAGCCTACTAATGGGATAGCAGACCGAAGCAAGATACCACCCCCGGTCATGATGGAAGGAGGAGGGCCCTCCTGTGGAACCAGCCTGAAGTCTCAACTCCAACTCGAACCAACACCCATATGGGGGGTGGTGGCGGTTTGAAAATGTCCCTCTGCCATTGGATTGCGGGAGCGCGAGGTAAGGTTTATCAGCATTTCCGAGTTATTCATCTGAAGTCTCTCTCTCCAACGTTGTGCCATTGGGAGAGACTACACTCAACCCGGTAGGGCGGATAGAAATGACCGGTAGGACGTCGGACCGTGCTTGGGAGCGGAGCAAGTGGGGTGGGCGTGGTGGAAGAGGGTCGGGGGGCTCCGCACGCAAGGCAAGATCGAGCATCAACACCAGTTGCCTCGGGCCGAGGCGGATGTTCATGCGCGTCGAACCCGCAACACACCCAGGATGTGTGGGTTAGCACGGCGAGGAGATTCACGGCGCGAGTTGACTACGAGGCGATTTTTCGAAAAATTTGATTAAATTGCATGCAAATAAATTTAGATTGGGTGAGTGTCCTCCATTCTCAAAAGGCAAATTATTACACAATGCCGGCCCTCTCTCACTTACCCTACTTATGTCGGATTTACGTGCTTTATTCCAGAGATTCCGTGAGTACGGCGTAGTAATAAATCCTACTAAATGTGAATTTGGGAAGACAGAAATTGAATTTTTAGGACATTTAATATCACAAGAGGGAGTAAAGCCATTACCCTCCAAAGTCGAAAAAATCGAACAATTTGAGCCACCAAAAACCGTTTTGGGCCTAAGAAGATTTTTAGGACTATTTAATTTTTATAGGAGATTCGTAAGTAAAGCAGCACGTCATACGGTGGTGTTATCCAATTATTTGAAAGGATATACAGGAAAACAAGATGCCGATATTCAATTAGCTCCAGAAGTCATTCAGGCATTCCACTGTTGCAAAAACGAACTGAAATCCGCGGTTATGTTAGCTTACCCACAAGCCAATGTGCCATGGTCACTAATGGTCGATGCCTCAAATACCGCGATAGGAGGCAGTGTCCAACAATTTGTGAATGAGGCTTGGCAACCAATCGGGTTCTTCTCTAGACGCCTTTCCCAAGCTGAGACGAAGTACAGTGCCTATGATAGAGAACTACTCGCAGCATATTCTTCTCTGCGATATTTCCGACATTTGTTGGAAGGGAGAATTTTTACGATCTTTACTGATCATAAGCCATTGACGTTTGCTTTCCATCAAAAATTGGACAAAGCTTCCCCTAGGCAAGCACGTCAATTGGATTACATTGGGCAGTTTACAACTGATATAAAATATATAACTGGAAAAGATAACATGGTGGCAGATTGTCTCTCACGCCTAGAGATAGAAGCTGTTGACTACTCACCAAATGTCCCATCCAGGTAGGAAAGCCACTCTCAAAATGTTGAAGCAGCGTTTTGTGTGGTCATCCATGGCCAAAGACTGTGCAGAGTGGGTCAAAACATGCAACGCTTGTCAAAAATGTAAGGTTCAGAGACACACGTATGGAGAAATAGGGATTTTCTATCCACCTTCAGACCGCTTCAGGCACGTCCATCTCGACTTGATAGGACCTCTTCCTCCGAGTAGAGGTTTCACGTACGCCTTGACCTGTATAGATCGCTACACGCGATGGCCAGAAGTGATTCCGTTGGAGGACTGTACGGCCGAAACTGTAGCCAATGGATTTTATACCAATTGGGTGAGTAGGTTTGGTACTCCAGAGAAAATCACGACTGACCGGGGGAGGCAGTTTGAAAGCGAACTTTTCCGTCATTTGGTGAAATTATTAGGAATCAACCATTCGCTAACCTCAGCATACAACCCTAAAGCCAACGGAATTTTGGAACGCACCCACCGGCAGTTAAAATCAGCCATCAAATGTCACGCTACAGAGCGTTGGGTTGATGTTCTCCCTACTGTGCTTTTGGGTATGAGAACGGCAGTGAAAGAAGATCTCAAGTGCAGCACTGCCGAACTAGTTTATGGGACTACTTTGCGGATTCCAGGCGAATTTATAGACGAAAGTACGACCACCACACCACAGCAAATTTTTGTAGACACTTTGAAACAAACAATGAACCAATTACAACCGACGCCAGCTCAACACCATACTCGCGCTAAAGTTTTTGTACATCCTGATCTTCAAAATTGCAGTCATATATTTATTCGGAACGATGGAGTCAGACGACCACTGCAACCAACATACGACGGACCATTTTTAGTAGTAAGAAGGACAGACAAAACATACATCATTAAAAAAAGAGGGAAAGAGGTACCGGTGGAAATCGGAAGGTTAAAACCAGCTTATATCGCTAATAATGAGTTAAAAGAAGAGGAGACACGAACAATCGAAACCAACCATCATCATCAACATATCGGACAACAGCCTCTACACCTACGATACAGCCACACATATCAGCAGGATCAGCAGGAGAAAGAACATCAACGGAAGAAGAAACACAACTTACGACTCCTGCATCATCACACGTATTGAGGACCAAGACCACACGGAGCGGGAGAATTACCCGACCACCAGTCCGTTTCAGAGATATGGTTTTTTATTAAGGAGGCATTGTGGCGTCATTTATTTCAGTTCTAGTATCAGAATTCAGTTACTCAATATTCCAAATTATCGATCACCTGCAATTATTCCCTCACCTGTTGATGTTGGCACGTTTAAGAAAATATAATTATTCTTTGTTCTGCGATTGAAGAAGTTTCATCTTTAAAAAAAATATAATTGCAAATATTATACCCCCAACCTCCCAAAAACAGCTATCATTATCCCTTTTGGTCTTTTTGAGTACCTAAAAATGGGCTTCTGCCTCCGGAACACGACCCAAACATGGCAGAGGTATATGGATCAAATTCTCCATTGCCTTCCATTCGTGTTTTGCTTTCTCGATGATGTCCTGATTGCATCTTCCACCCCGGACCAACACTACCAGCACCTCCACCAAGTTCTCGACATTTTTTGCAACAAGGGGCTGACAATCAACAAACAGAAAAGTGTCATCGCCCAGCCCTCGGTAAAATGCCTAGGGCATCTCATGACATTGGCTGGTCACTGCGGATAAAGTAAATTCCCTCCGCCAGTCCCCCCCCCCCCCCCCCCCTCAAACCGTCACGGAACTGCTGCGGTTTTTGGGAATGTTAAATTTCTATCGCCACCACATTCCCCATGCGGTTCAACATCAGCAGCCCTTCATCAACATTATTCCCCAACCAGCCAAAAAAACGACACCCACTAGCTTGAATGGTCACCGAGTCTCAACGCCACCCTTGAAACATGCAAACCTCACCACCACCACTGCGTCCTTGCCCACCCCTCACACCACCCTGTCCATTACAACTGACACCACTGATTGGGCTATCGGTGCAGTTCTCCACCAGCACACGGGCAACACCACCCAACCCCTCGGCTTCTTCTCATCATCCCACTTAACCGACCATCTCCGCTCCCTCGGTATATCAAAACACCGCACAATGTCCTATCATCCACAATCTAACAGCAAGGATCTAACTTAAGAGGATAAAGTTTACACACATCCCCCCGACCACCCACCAGGATTAGCCCCGCCAAAAGGACTTTCTCCTCTCCTTTACGGCTTCCCGCTGATATCTTCCTAAAGGACCGGTCAATTAGCAGAGAACAAACGCAACCCAACTGTACCTGAAAGAGCCCGGTATACACAAGACCCTTCAACCCCTTTATGCCGGCCCTTTTCATGTTATCCCCACCTCACAAACCACCGCTACTATGCTAATTGACGGGAAACCCTACAACGCACCACTCACCCATTGCAAGCCGGCCTTCGGGCTTGTGGATCCCCCACCACATCCAACTCCCTCAACCCCTGCAGCTGAGCTGCACATTCTCTCCCTTGCACCAGGCCATGCCACACTCCCCTCGTCCGCCATCTCTCGATCCCGACATCGCCACCATCATGCGTGACATTTGGGTCCCGGCACCTCTGTCGCCGCTCCGTCGCTCGCCCGGGCCTTCTTCACTGCCACCATGGCAGCCCCCTCTGAGGATAACTGGGTTAACTCCCCGGCCTCAGCAGTGGCAAGTGTACCGTTGGGCATTTATCCGCGATCGTTACCTTACGAAAGCCACCTGTACACAAGTCCCCCACGACCTCCGACACCCGGCCATCCCCAACGTCTGGCTATGCCTCCACCCACCAGGACTGCGACCGTCGCCACGACTGCGTCACTGCCAGGGATATCCCCCGTACGTCCCGCCAGGAAGCAAAGGCCGGGACGGCGCAGGCAACGGACATCCTCGACGTTCCTGGAGGCCCAGCCCCAACGCCCTGCTCCACTGCACCTCAGCGGGGCCTTCGGCGCGTCCCCGACTGAATGCTTTCCAGCAGTATTCAGCTGGAAACGTCCAGATGCCCCCGCTGCGACCATCATCGCTCCGCCGACTGCGCCTCGCCCCACCGACTCCGACGATCCTCCACTTGTACATACACTCCCTCATTTGTAAATATGTTCCTCTTAATCATAAGTTTCTTACCTTTGCCACCTCATGTATATACCTTTCACTTAGCATAGTTTCACGGCCTTCAGCATCAAATATTTTCTCTCGCCTTCAGCACTCTTTGTAATTTCAGTCACATCTAGCTTTAATGGTCCAATCTGGGGGGACCTGTGTGGTGGTACCTCTTTACAATGTACCACTCAAATGTACATATATTGGTTTATTATTTGCAATAATGAACCTTTGGAATCGAGCATGGAAAAAATTTGTTTAACCTCCCCCCCCCCCCCCCTTCAAAATTTGAAGGTTTCCATTTCAAGGTATGTAGAATTCGAAAATGCAATAAAAAATTTCCGCCCGTCCGCCGTACTTCACACTTTTCTTAGTTACTATGAACCAAAATTTACGAAATTCGGTTTATAGGTCCCATTTGGAGTCTAGTTGGTCCTCGAAGCTCGGCGTTAATGTCCGTCGTCCCTAACGGGTGAAAAATAGGGGTTGAAATCTCCAGGACGCCGTTATCTCGAATTTTTTTAAATTTTGGTTTATTATTTTCAATAATGAACCTTTGGAATCGAGCATGAACAAAAAATTCTAACCCCCTCTCAAAATTTGATGGTTTTCGTTTCAAGGTATGTAGAATCCGAAAATGCAATAAAAAAATTTCTGTCTGTCCGCTGTACGCCGTACTTCGCACTTAACCCTGAACAAAAATTGACGAAATTCGATTTATAGGTTCCGTTCGGGGTCTAGTTGGTCCTCGAAGCTCGGCGTTACTGTCAGTCATCTCTAAGGGTTTAAAAATAGCGGTTAAAATTTTCAGAACTTTCGATAGAAGGTATCGTGATATCCTCCCAGAACATCACTCGGTGTGTAATATTACAGATCTCGCAAATAAATCAACGGATGAGGTGGCTTACGTGACCTGGCTCAGGTAGTCCTGGGGCTCTCTCCCACCATCCCTCAACCGTTGTTGATGGCTGGGGGAGAGTCGACAGGGTAATATAAAAACCTCTCGCCTGCTACCTCATTCTAAGCTCAAACCAAGTCGATGACTTCTCTCTCTCTCCTCTCAAGCCTCCTTACCTTACACCTAAAAGAACCCAGAATGATGGAACTAGAGGTGTGTAAACCCAGTTCACCTGAGTGAGTTGACTTCCCGCAGGTCACTCAGTTCGAAGACAAGTTCAGTGGGAGAAGGTCACCAGTTCACTTTGAAGTGAACGCTCAGGACCTGCGACCTGCTAGGAATTTTTCAGTACGAGCCCAATCTCCCTCTCAATTGGAGAAGGTCACCAGTTCACTTTGTCCGCAGGTAGTGTGCGAGCGGGACCTGCGACCTGCTAGGAATTTCTCAGTACGGGCCAACTCTAGCCTCATTTATTAACATTTTTCTGCTGAATTCATAGAATTATCCAAAGAGAAGCTTTAGTAAAAAATTTTATTCATATAAATATTTTTTAAAGCTTACCTAGTAAGGTTAAGTAGGAGAATCAATAAAAGTACTACGACCATTTTCTCAAAAAGAAAAAAATATGTATATTTTTCAATAACGAAATTAGGAAAATAACAAAAGTCACATATTTTTGGGGACTGCAAATTAAATACACATCACAGGATAAGTAGTTGCTTTATGAAAATGACTCCTTACAAAAAATGAAATTTAATTCACAAAACACAAAACAAACAAAAATGTCCCGATTAATTGCACTGGATAGGAAAGAATGTAGACTGTGGGATTGACGATTGAGATAAAAAGTGAGATAAGGGCGAACTGAACTGTCAAAAGGAACGGCGAACTGGTGACCTGCTACCTGCACCGGTTGGTGGGATGGAAGGGCCCGAGACTCGGGGGAACCTTAGTTAACGCGAACGGGTGAACTGCGAAATTCCCTCGGCAGGTCATTTGGGACCAGTTCACTTGAAAGACAAGGTCTTTGAGACAAGGTCACTCATGACCGACACATCTCTAGATGGAACCGAATAGGTAGGTACCTTTCCACGAGTGGCAACCACTGGGCATAACCTCCTAGCGTCTTAAGTGGTGGAAACCGCCCTGACCTTTGTCAAAGGTGTTAACCAGGGACGTTAGGACCAATACCTTCATCTCCATCTCACGCTCACCAACCATACCTCACCTCACCATCATCTGTTTCAATCTTCAAACCACCACAGAAGGGTATGGTTTTTTTAAAACGTTTTTAAATTGAGCTTGAACTAAAAAATTTTTTGTGACCACCTCGAGCATTGTACGACCAGCCGTTCGTTTGCACCAAAAAGCTTCTTCAACACGATCATGAATCGAACAGTATAAATCCGGCCCAAATATCATCACTAGGGAGCACCTGATTATAATCACAGATGGCTGTATGAAGTCGAGTTGGTTGTTCGGGCGTAATGGCTTTGGGGGAATAGGTGCCCGAAACTTCAATGGACTTGGGAACAAGAAATGCAGTGGTTTTGGGGTCAGGAGTGCGAAGGAGATATCGTAAACATGATGGGTTAGGGTTCAAGCCTTTATCTCTATTGTCCGGTTCCGACGATCGCTGGCCAGTCAGTGCTAATGATGGACGTGCGAAAAGACGAATTTCTTACCTTTCCAACTCGTCGCGGGAAGAAAGCGGTCGTTCTTGAGAATTTTAAATATTCTGAATACCGAACCATGGCGAATGGTACAATTAGTTATAGGTGCGTAAATCGTTCTTGCAATGCTGCCATTTACATGAACCCCACTTCCACGCGTGTGCTGTTTAGAAGGAACGATCACACACTGATGGAACTGACAAAAAGAGCTTTACTACTTTAGAACTTTACTTAAAAAGAGCAATACTGATGGACAACGATGAACGATTTTATCTGCTATAGGACCTTCGACGAATTAGGTGTACCTACCTGTGTACCTAATGATATTTTCTACTTTACTGTTTACCTGCATCAAAAGGTAGTATATTTCCGCTTCTCTCTGCAATGATTTTTTCCATTCCCCCAATCTCATTGATACTCATTTTGAAGGCTTGTCGCCTTGACCCCAAACCCATTAGATTTTCGGGTTTTCTTGTTCCCAAACCCATTGAGATTTGAGCCCAAACCCATTGAAATTCCAGTCCCATTCCCCCAAACCAGTTGCACCCGGTTGTTCTGCGATATTATTTCTCTTGAAAGTTGATGGATCTATTGGATTTTGTTGGTAGGTACGTTGAAGTATTATTGTTGGGTAAATTATTACACAGTGGTTAATTATTACACAGCGTTAAATTATTGCAGAACGGTAAATTATTACACAGCGGTTCATTATACCATCTATGTAGAAGGGGCTGGTTTTCGTTGATAGGTACTTTTGCAACTTGAACAACCGTCGAACTATATTATTGACGGGCAATTTATTACACAACGGTAAAGTATTACACAATGGTTCATTATACTATCTACGTAGAAGGGGCACATATACAGGTAAATTATTACACAACGGTTTATTATTTGCCTTAAGCTTCATCAATAACTACAGATAATTAATGATTGAATTATTGAATTCCGCGCATTTGTAGGAAACTTTAATTCCGGAGCCGGCTCCAGTACTCGATTTAGGGCTTTCCTGGAGGGAGCTCGAGGGTATTGACCACAGAAAACAGTGATCTACGCAGAAGGGGCATCTATGCAGGTAAATAATAAACCTTTGTGTTATAATTTGCAGCGTTTTAAATAGTTCTCGAAGTTGGAAATTTTTTGAGACCATCCGATACGTCCAGCCGTTCGTTCACAGTAAGGCCCAGAAGTTTGCACCGACAGGCTTCTTCAACAGGAGGGTGAATGAAATTGTACCTATACATTGAGCCCAGATATCATCACAAGGGACGCGGCAATCGGGAATTGGCCCGAGATAATCATTGCTAGGGAGCAACTGATTATATTCACGGAGTCGACTTGGTTGTTCGGTGATATTATTTCATTAGAAAAATGATGGCTCTTTTGGAGTTTGTTGGTAGGTAGTGAAACTTGAAAAAACGTTGAAGTATTATTGATGGATAAATTATTACACAATGGTAAATTATTACACAACGGTAAACTATTACACAATGGTTCATTATACCATCTACGTAGAAGGGGCTGGAGTTTGTTCATAGGTACTTTTGGAACTTGATAACCATTGAAGTATTATTGATGGGCAAATTGTTACACAACGGTAAATTATTACACAGCAGTTCATTAGACTATCTACGTAGAAGGGGCACCTATACAGGTACATTATTACACAACGGTTTATTATTTGACTTATGCTTCATGAATTACTACAACTAATTAATGATTGAATTATTGAATCCCGCGCATTTGTAGTAAACTTTCATTCCGGAGGCGGCTCCAGACTCGATTTAGGGCTTTCCTGCGGGGAACTTGAGGGTATTGACCACAGAAAACCGTGATCTACGCAGAAGGGGCATCTGTACAGGTAAATAATACACCTTTGTGTAATAATTTGCAGCGTTTTTTATTGCATTTTCGGATTCTACATTCCTTGTAACGGAAACCGTCAAATATTGAGGGGGCGGGGGGTTTAAAAATGGTTTTTTCATGCTCGATTCCAAAGGTTCATTATTGAAAGCCAATGATGAACCTTTGGAATCGAGCATGAAAAAAATTCTAACACCCCCTCAAAATTTGATGGTTTCCGTTTCAAGGTATGAGAATCCGAAAATGCAATAAAAAATAAATTTCTGTCCGTGCTCCGTACGCCGTACTTCGCACTTTTCTTAGTTACCATGAACCAAAATTGACGAAATTCGGTTTATAGGTCCCATTCGGGGTCTAGTTGGTCCTCGAAGCTCGGCGTTAATGTCAGTCATCCCTAAGGGGTGAAAAATAGGGGTTGAAATCTCCAGGAAGCCGTTATCTCGAATTTTTTTACGATTTTAAATAGTTCTCGAACTTGGGAGTTTTTTGAGACCACCCGGAGCATTGTACGTCCAGCCGTTCGTTTACAGTAAGGCCCGGAGGTTTTCACCGATAGGCTTCTTCAACAGGGGGGTGAATGAAATTGTATACATTGTAGGGACGCGGCAATCGGGAATTGGCCCGAGATAATCATTGCTAGGGAGCACCTGATTATAATCATGGATGGCTGTATGAAGTCGAATTGGTTGTTCTGTGATATTATTTCATTTGAAAAATGATGGCTCTTTTGGATTTTGTTGATAGCTACTTTTGTAACTTGAACAAACGTTGAAGTATTATTGGGTAAATTATTACACAACGCTGAATTATTAAACAACGGTAAAGTATTACACAATGGTTCATTACACTATACACGCAGAAGGAGCATCTATATAAGTAAATTATTACACAACGGTTTATTATTTACCTTACGCTTCATGAATAACTACAAATAATTAATGATTGAATTATTGATTCCCACGCATTTGTATGAAACTTTATTTCCCGAGCCGGCTCCAGTACTCCATTTAAGGCTTTCCTGGGTGTAGCTCGAGGGTATTGACCACAGAAAACAGTGATCTACGCAGAAGGGGCATCTATACAGGCAAATAATAAACCATTGTGTAATAATTTGCAGCGTTTTTCAGATTGTTTCCAATAAGGCCAAGGGGAATGCGGGCCTACGTGACTCGGAGGGCCCAAGTGGGTTAGCTCCCTCCATTGATCCTCCACCAGCTCCAACAGCCGTTGATGGTTGGGGGAGGTTGGAAAGGTTCCTATAAATGCGATCTCCTTACCCGGCTCGCCATTCTACCTATTGCACTCAAGTCGATGACTTACCTCACTCATCTTACCTTCCTCCTCATACCTTTTTCATAAAAGATCCCGAAGTGGTGGTAACCTTTCCGGCCTGGCGGATGTGGAGGAACCTTTCTGGGCACAACTTCTAGCATTCAAAGTGGTGGTAACCCTCCTGGCCTAGCCATAGGTGTAACCTTTCTGAATGCTAGTCACCTCACACCTTGTGCTCTCCATCTCAACCTCACCTGTCCAGGCCTAGCATCAATCTTCCTATCATCACAAGTTGTATTTATGATAGAGACGCGAGGCCTTTCCGACTGCACACCCTCGGAATTTGACAAAGAGGGAAGCCCAGAAAAGCAATCAACAGGTAATAGGGTAAATGTAGGGTGATAAAGGAAGAAGAAAAGGTGCGGAAAAACTAACCTCTTGTGCCGTCGACGTCTGTTTTACTTGGAACCCATGGAATGACGACTCTCTCCTTGCACTCCTTGCAGCCGTGCCCTTCAAAGAGTGGTTGTCGAATTTGAGAACCAGCCAGTACGGGGAAAAATTGAAATTCGAAGAAAAAAGTAAGGAAAACTTAAGTTAGTTTTTTTTTGGAAAAGGGTGAGTCACGCATTTGGTGAAGCGGAGATACGAAATGGATGGGAAGGAGGGACGTAGATGGAGGTTGGAGTGGGGAAGACGCCAGCCCCTTCCCACCCGAAGATCAGCCCTTCGAGCATCCTGGCGAATCGAAGCCTCATAAGTCTCATATATATATATAGAAGCAGGAAACTGCGCATCTTTAGAAAGTTCCCCTTCTTCTAGGTGATAAGGGTCCATGATGAAAACAGTCTTGTACGGATCGAGGTTTATTGAGGATAATGATGATTAACGATTATGATTAATTACGTACAGAGGTATATTATTTACAAGGACTTGCGCAAAGGTATTCAGAACGAGCTCCCTCGAGACACAGTGACCGATAACTCAAGTTCACACTCGACTGTCTATGACCATACTGACTCCTCATGTTCCCTCGATGAGGTAGGTATATTTGTGGAAGGGGTTTTTCCAAAATGGAGTCGTGTGTCGTCACTAGGGTCCGGGGGTGCACGTTAGGGCCTTACGACCGAGGAAGATCGCCAGTCCCCGACACGGCCATCCTGATGACCCGAGACGTCCCGGCCGCGTCCAAGTCTGGAAATGGGAAAGAGCGGCAGTATGGTGGATAATAAACCACTCGGCCATCCGGCATAAACGGAAGACCGGTAACAGCAAGAATTGTACAGTGAATCCTCGAAATGAGAGGAATAATCGAGCTATGAGCGAGCAACAAGTATCGGGATTATAATAGAATTGCAGGATGGCATGTAGGCAAATATGCTGGCATAGAAAGAAGCAATATTATGTCGAGGAAGAGATGTAAATTGGAATAATATGATCCAAGAGGTAATTGAGGTATATGACGGGTAGATTGAGGCGATCAATTATCATGATGGGAAGTGGAATATGATCCATGATAGAAGGACCGAAGAGCATGGCGTACGATGACGCTCAGAAAAGGAATGTCCATAGGGAGACGGATGAATGGACAGACACTGGCTGTACTACGACTTACCATCAGAACGCGGCGCGACTGCACTGTGAATGACACAGGGAAATAGGTAATTGGAGAGTAATGGAAACAGATCATATGAAAATTACAGATTCGGTAGGGCACTATCATATTTGATATTGAAGACACTACCGCATGAGAATCATCACAGGCGGATGTCGGCATTGCCCCTTCGGCTTAGTGATCATGGGAGTCATCACTTACAGGGCTCTTTGGACTTACGGTGCACAAGACGCATGACACATCACCAAACAAGCCGCCAAGCAAATAAAGGAAAGCGGATAATGAAGTTCATGTTGATTTAAATTGTCTCGAAGAGAATCATTTCGGAAATATGCCTCAATTTTCCATTGTAAGATAATGATAATTGATCAGATAGGTCGCTGAACTCGGTACGGAATTAAATGCCAAAATTATAAATGGCCAAGGAGAACGTGCTCCGCTCAATGCTCTTGATTATACAATGAAAATGAAAGAAATATCAATTTCAAATTTGTCTCTATAAACAATAAAGTAGTATAGGTAGGTACATTAAGTACTTAATTAATATTATCGTCTGATTCATCAGATGATGAGATAGCTCGATCAAATTGATTATTTGGTGCCTTTCGAACACGATCATGAGGGTAGCGATATGTACGATGCGTGGTTAATGATTTTATCAAATATCTTTCATTAGGCAAAATTTTAATGATCTGAAATGGTCCTTTGAATTTAGGGCCCAATTTTAATTCATTTCTAGGTTCATTTTGCAGCAGTACCATATCATTAACATACAGCAACTTTACCTTAGCTTTATTTTTGTCGAATTGCTCTTTCAAATAATCAGCTTGATTGTTCATATTCAAGGATGCAATATCGCGAATTGTATCACGATCCACAGTAGTAAAATTTTCGTTTGGAGTTATGATATTAGGTGGTTTAGCTACTTTTCCGATTAATAATTCGAGAGGAGAAGATCGTGTGACACGATTAATCGTACAATTGATGGAAAGTTGTATGTCAGGTACGGCATCTTGCCATGTCCTTTCTCCAAGTTCGGTAGCAGTTAGCATATTATTTAAGACAGACATTACTCGCTCCACCTGGCCATTAGCGCGAGGAGCACCTGTGGCTATCAGATGAAGAACTATTTTATTCCGATTACAATAATCTTCAAATGCTGAACTCGTGAAACATCGTCCTTGATCAGCCACAACTTGACTGGGTACACCAAATAATGATATGGTTTTACGCAGAGCTGAGATCACACTTTTTGAATCTAAATTGCGGGTATGGAATAGAAGAACATACTTTGTGAAAGCACAAATGATTACAATAAGATACTCTTTTAGGTCTGATTTACCACTAAGTTTACCTGAAATGTCAATATGTATTGTGTGAAATGGAATTGGCGTTTTCGGAATGGGGTGCAGTTGAATTTGGGATTTACCGGATTTGGTTTTCACTATCTTGCATGTTAGGCAATTTTCGACAAATGTTCGAACAAATTTAGTCATGCTACGGAACCAATAAAAATCAGCTATTTTTTCAAGCGTTTTTTCCTCAGGTCCAGGAATGATTGATGAACCCGATCTATTCCGACGATTTTGGTTTATGGATGAATTTTCCGATGCA
Source organism: Leptopterna dolabrata (assembly GCA_954871275.1). NCBI lineage: Eukaryota > Metazoa > Arthropoda > Insecta > Hemiptera > Miridae > Leptopterna > Leptopterna dolabrata. The sequence goes on along the minus strand of OX940974.1, from coordinate 55,738,656 downwards.
GCTGACTTTTTACTGTTGGTATAACTAGGAAGAAACTCACAAGTATCGGAAGTCATGATAACTTTCAAGCCCATAGCTAAAATTTCACGACCAATTATAATGTCGGAAGAGTACATTGTCAGGTACTATGTGAAAACAAACATTTAATTCATTCTCATTAATTGAAATTTCGGCAACTAATTGCGCTTCACAAATGACTTTTGAAGTACCGATTCCACTTAAAACAACAGGGGAATCGAATACGGGACCTAGAAATTTAGATCGAATTTTATCTCTCATTAATGAAACTTCGGCACCAGAATCAAAGCAAAGTAAAAACGTCTCACCTTTATGAATTAATCGTCCTCGGGGATTGGCCGCGCATAAGTTGACCATTTTCTCCGGCAGTTTCGTCTCCGCAATAGGTCCTCTAGATTTTCTTTCTTGATTCGGCTTCGAACGATTAGGGCATTTGTCGGCCCAGTGGGATTTGGAAGAACAGATGAAGCAGGGACCAGAGTCTTTCGTCGCTTGGGAAGAAGATTGATTGGTCGAAGTCGTAGGTCGGGAGGTAGAGTATTGCTTCTTAGAATAGCAGGAAGCAGCGGTGTGATTTGGTTTGTCGCAAATTGTGCAGCGAGTATTCGGAGCATAGGACGACGAAAACTTAGGCTTCTTATTGGAATAATGATTGCTTTCATGCTCGTATGGTCGGTCTCGTTTCTGTGTGAGAGGAATTCCATTCAGTTCGTTCATCAATTTTTCACGGGAGCAAAAATTATGAGTGCTAGCTAAACGTCTTACACGAGGATCAAATTGGCTCATATGGGCAAGTACAGTAGAAACGATGAACTGTTCGGGCGAAATATTCTTTATTTTTGTGGAAAGAGTGGCATATAGGCGAGTAGCAAAAGCGACATGACTTTCTCCTTCATTGGGTCGGCTCTCTTGAACGGCGAGAAGGACCGCAGTTGGGGTCTCAAATGTACCAAATCTGCCAAGGAACAAAATTTTAAATTGATCCCATGTGATTCCTGGGTGTATGGCTTGTGGAAGCCAAATCGATGCATCCCCCTTGAGTGACTTTGTGAGGGATAAAATCAGATCAGCGCCCGCTAGATTATTTTCCGCCAGGATCAATTCAGCAGCTGAACTCCATGCATTAGGGTCAGGCAAGAAAATTTTTGTAGATTTTTGGGGCTCATTCAATCTCTTTACAAGGAGTTTGATGAAATCTTTCAACTGATTTTGCTCACCCGAATTTCTTCGATTCATGTCAGGATATTGTCCATGTTCTGGATGATGTGGACGATCGTGGTATCCCACTTCTGATATAGAAGCAGGAAACTGCGCATCTTCAGAAAGTTCCCCTTCTTCTAGGTGATAAGGGTCCATGATGAAAACGGTCTTGTACGGATCGAGGTTTATTGAGGATAATGATGATTAACGATTATGATGAATTACGTACAGAGGTATATTATTTACAAGGACTTGCGCAAAGGTATTCAGAACGAGCTCCCTCGAGACACAGCGACTGATAACTCAAGTTCACACTCGACTGTCTATGACCAAACTGACTCCTCATGTTCCCTCGATGAGGTAGGTATATTTGTGGAAGGGGTTTTTCCAAAATGGAGTCGTGTGTCGTCACTAGGGTCCGGGGGTGCACGTTAGGGCCTTACGACCAAGGAAGATCGCCCGTCCCCGACATATATATATCATCAATTTAACTTTTTAATGAAAAAAGCCGTAAACGAAACTTCAATTACACTGGCGAGGAAAGAAAAACAAACAGAACAACAGGAAAAAACTTATCAGGACAATAGGTAGCTCTGCTATCGGGTTTTATTAAAAAAAAAAAAAAGAATCGAGTAGATAAATCACTTCACAAATACAGATTACTTACTGCGAAGATTGAAATCACAACAATACTAGGAGAATTAGGTGAAATGAGGGTACTGCAAGTATAACGGATAATCTCAATACTATAATCACGATTTCTTTTAGATATGGCGCTCCCAAAAATATTAAGGTGGAAATCAACTAACTAGGCAATGCTCTGCGATGAACTGTGATCTAGCTCGTTGAATAAAATAGTTTATGTTATGTTTCAGGCTTCCTGTTTATAATTTTGGCTTGGGAAAGAGATCTCCAGGAGAAGAGCGGCGGCTCAACTCGTTTGGCTTGGGAAAGCGCAGCCAAGATGAGGACGGTGATTACGAGGACGACATAAAGGATGAGTACAATAAAAGGATGAAGCAGTATTCATTTGGACTCGGAAAGAGAGCACCGAAACAGTATTCATTTGGCTTGGGAAAAAAGGCGAATGGGAAGCACTGGAATTTCGGAGTTGGGAAACGGATTCCGTACCTTTATGAATCAAGCAATTACGAGGACTCCGACGCTACCGATATCTTAAAACGAGCTGGCGAGAACGGGAGGCTGTATTCTTTTGGTTTAGGCAAACGCGATGACGAGCCCAGACAAGGGCGCTCGATGATGTACAACTTCGGTCTTGGAAAGCGTGGCGACGGCCCACAGCCTGAAAAAGACACTAGTTCGTCGCATCTCGTCAATTGAAGACCACATCACACATGTTCACGACAAAACATATTATGTATATAAAAAGAAAATAAATCAACTAAAAAGTGTTTTGCCTATTAGGTGATTTACAAGGATCATTACCTAAATTTACGTACTATTCATAAGACCATATTTCTTGATAGCATTATCTATAAAACTCTTTCTTGATCCTTGATAAAATGGTTAACTTATTTTGTTGGAATTAAAACATACAATTTTAATGTGCAAACAAATTGCAACAATCACATTTTTATTGATTGTTCCCGATGCAATAAAACATTGTTGTTTGGTCATAGTGTTTGGTTGAGTCACAAGTCTCATTAAATTACTACCTTTCTAATCGGTAGATCTACGGAGTTCACTTACAGTAGTAAGAATAGTTGCGATAGGAGCCGACTTTAGCAGGCAGAGATCATGAAACCCTATGACGAATAGGAATTAAAAAACGGTACGAAGTCCTTGTGGCATGGGTTTATTATCCTATTGGACAGAAATGCTACAGAAATTGCTACAGAAATGCTGGCTGTTCATTTATTGTTTCTCTCATGTGCAATAATTGAAATAGCAATTTTTTATGATTTCCACCAATCTTGGCCCCAAAAACACGAATTAGGCTTGTATTTTTGACAAGTTCATTGATCCTTGATAGTGCCATTTAAATGTCTTGATTCACCTGTTGATACTACTTCTGGTGTTATTACACAAATTTATGGCGATTTCAGATAATCTCCCAGGTTTTTGACTGATAGAAAATGAGAATTTTGGGAGCTGAACTTTCGTTACAACCTCAATTCTTCACTCTATGGCCAAAATAAACTTCATATTCGGCCTTCTTGCCCTAACAAAAGAAAACATGGAAAAGATCACCCTCACAAGCTCATGTTCACTAAATACTAAAATCGAAAAACCCTATTTTTACACCCATGTTCCCCTCATAACACCCCTGGTTGTATTCCTATCGGGCTGCCGAGCTCCAGAGCACAACTTGAACCAAAAAGTGTTCCCAAATGAGGAACCAAACTGTGTGCGGAAGAACGACGATTTTAGACCAAAATTTAACGTAAATTTTAGGCTGACACTTCGTTCGAACCTCAATTTTCCACTCGTTGGTCAAAATCGACTTCATATTCGGTCTCCTCGACCTAAAAAGTATGCAAATGATTTCTCACAAGTTGACTTTAGTAAGACACCAAAAAACCATTTTCTTACACCCATTTTCCCCCATAACACCTTTGGGTATACATATTCCATCGGGCTGCAAAGTTTAGGGAGATAGAAAGGGCCCAAATGGAGCCTGTGTGCGAAAGAAGAATTTTTAGACCGAAAATAAGGAATAATATATGGATGATACGGCGGAAGGCGGACGGGCATTGCATTTTCGTTTAATATTTTCAATAATGACCTTTGAGATCGACCATGAAACTTTTTTTTTAACCCCTCTCAAAATTTCAAGGTTTACATTTCAAGGGACGTAGAATACGAAACATTTTTCCGTCCATCCGCCGTACGCCGCGCTGTCCGCGGCTTTTTCCTTAGTTCCCATGAACCAAAATTCACGAAATTTGGTATACCTATGGGTCCTGCTTGGGCTCTAGTTGGTCCTTGAAGCTCGGCGTTGCTGTCATTCAACTCTAGGTGAAAAATATGGATTGAAATATCCAGAGTATCCCTATCTCGCAAAATTTTATTTTGAGGTGTAGGTTTTTTCCCATTTATGAATAGTTCGATTTTTCTGAATTTTTGAGACCATCTAGAGCGTTCTTCGATGCCGCCATAAAATTTGCTAAAACATTTGCCCTAATGAGCAGGGAGTATTGAGGCATCAAGCTGGGTTGAGAGGGTAGGTACGTCACTTGTCTCTTGGCCAGGTGGCAGGCGTAGCTCTAAGTGACTGACCGTAACGCCGAAGTTCCCGAGATCGAAACCCTACTGGAACTGAATATTGCTTCCGAGTCTGCGAAGCAGCGGAAGCCTTGTGTTCACTTTCGTGAGCCAAAAAATTTTTGTCTTCAGAAATCAAAATTTCCACTTGCATTTTGCGTTTCAAAGCCTACTGAACAAATTTGGTTCCGTGTCTGTCGGTCTGTGAGTCTGTGAGTCTGTGAATCTGTGAATCTGTGAGTCTGTCCGCATTTCCTTGTTACAGCCATAACTTCCACGATTTTGAATTGATTCAGCTCAAATTTTGAGGGATGGTGCGGATAAGGCCCCTTGAGGTCCCATACAAATTTCAACATGATTGATCGAGCGGTACGCCCTGCGCATGCGCTAACGTTAAATTCAACAAACACGCATAACTTTCACAATTTTGATTCAATTTCGCTCAAATTTTCAAGGGTTGTTTGGACAAGGCCTAGTGAGTTCCAGTATGAATTTCAGCATGATCGGACCCTCGGTGCGCTCTGCGCATGCGCTGGCGTGAAATAGATTCAATTTCCTTGTTACAGCCGTAGTAACCAAAGATTTCACCCAATTTCAATGTAATTCTCAGGGATTAAGCGGGTAGGGCCCATTGAGGTCCCATATAAATTTCAACATGATAGAGCCAGCGGTTCGCCCTGCGCATGCGCTCTGTCTGTCTGTCTGTCCTTCTATGCACGGCCAAACGGCTCGACGGATATCGACCAAATTTGGCACGAATATCCAGTAGGCTCCCAAGTTGTGCAACGTCGCATTTTCAATTCCCTGACCATAGCGGAACTATGGTCGACCATGGTCAACTCCTGAATGGCTTGATGGATATCGACCAAATTTGGCACGAATATCCAGTAGGCTCCCAAGTTGAACGTAGGCGCATTTTTAATTCCCTGACCATAGCGGAAATATGGTCGACCATGGTCAACTCCTGAATGGCTTGACGGATTTTGATAAAATTGGGCACAAATACCCGGTAGGGTATGGGATTTTTCCGTCGTTTGTTGGTTCCACGATACTGCGTACAGCGAATCTCGGATAGCGAGCGAAGCGAGCGGTCAGGCTAGTTATTTATAATGGACGTAATGTATTATGGAAGTCATGTTATGTATAATATGTATATTTCATGTAATGTTATGTAATATGTATATTTAACGTCATGTAATGTTATGTAATGTAATGTAATGTAATGTAATGTTATGTTATTTTGCTTCCGAGTCTGTTCTATTTTATAATGGGTCACTCTGATTGTGACGAGGAAGCTCCTGTGCCATCACCTTGGCAGTGTATTTTTCACTCCACATCATCAGTTTCCCTACAGAACTTCATTTGTGTTGGTTTTTGTCATTTCAGCTACCTACTGTTGTCATTGATAGAATTATTTTAGGAACATTTAGCACGTGAGGTAGGTACCTGGTAACGAGTACAGGATTAGATTCTAAGCTAACTTCTTAAGTCTGTGATCTATATAGAAGGGTTATCAATACAGAGAGCTATGATGTGTAACAGAAGGGTGTTCTATACAGAGAAGGCTGATCAGAAACAGAAAGGTGTTCTATACCAAATAATAAACCGTTGTGTAGGGATTTGCAGTATTTTTTAAATCTGCGCACCTTTGTTATAAAAAGTTTTTACTGTGCGAGTACATAGTTCCAATCACGCAGAATGACCAACAGGTTCCTATTAGGATGGTGACTTTTACCTGTTTTGATTTATTATTCTTATAATATCCATGTATTCGCTTAACCAAAATTTTGTATAACACCGCCTCGAAATTTTTTCTTTTACGTTTCAAGGTTCATAGATTCCAAAAATGCAATGTCCGTCCGCCGTATCATGAATGTATACTTTAATTTTGGTCTAAAATTTGTTCTTTCGCACACAAGCTCCATTTGGGCCTCAGTTGTGTCCCGCAACTTTGCAGCCCAATCGGAATATGCCCAAGGGTGTTATGGTAGTTAAATGCGCGTAAAAATAACTTTTTGTTGTGTGTGTTTTGGTAACATGAGCTTGCGAGGAATCTTTTCCCGTGTTTATTACGACGAGGAGACCGAATATGAAGTAAGTTTTGACCAAAGAGTGGAAAATTGAGGTTCTAACGAAGTTTCAGCCTTAAACTTACATTACATTTTCGTCTAAAATCGTCGTTCTTCCGCACACAGTTCGGGTCTCCATTTGCGAAGACATTTGGGCTTTAGCTGCGCTAGGAAGCTCGTTAGCCCGATAGCAATACACCCAGGGGTGTTATAGGTGAAATATATGTGTAAAATTAGGGTTTTTCGATGTTTTTGGTTTATTATTCTGTGAATAAAAAACCTATATGTATTCGTTCAGGAAACAATTATTATAACACCCCCTCAGAATTTTTTTTCTCTTACGTTTCAAGGAGCGTAGATTCCACAAACGCTGCAAAGTCCTTGTCACATGGGTTTATTATTTTATTGGACTTACTTACCTACAGAAATGTTGGTTGTTCATTTAATGTTTCTTTCATGTGCAATAGTTGAGATAACTATTTTTCTTGGTTTCCTCCAATTTTGGCCCCCCAAAAACACGAATTATGCTCCTATTTTTTACAAATTTTCTTTGATAAATGATAGTGCCATTTAATTGTCTTGATTCACCCGCTAATACTACTTCTAGTGTTATTATACAAATTTATGGTGATTTCACACATTTTACTGACTCATTTATGATTTATGAGTTACTGACTCGTAAAAACGCTGCTAAGTCGCGTGGTGCTGGGTTTATTATTCTACAGAAATGCTGGCTGTTCATTTATTGTTTCCTTCACGTGAAATAATTGAAATAGCTATTTCTGATGGTTTCCGCCAATTTTGGCCCCTAAAACACGAATTAGGTACGCTCCTTTTTTTTCAAATTATCTTTGATCATTGGTAGTGCGTGCCATTTAATTGTCTTGATCCACGTGTTGACCCTTTTTCTAGTGTTATTATACAAATTAATGGTGATTTCAGACGATTTCCCATGTTTTTGACTGATAAAAAATCTATTTTGGGAGCTGAACATTTGGTAGAACCTCAATTTTCCACTCTTTGGTCAAAATCGACTTCATATTCGGTCTTCTCGTCCCCAAAAACATGGAAAACGATACCTCAAAAGCTCATGTTACTAATATGTTACGAAATACAAAAAGTACCTATTTTTTTCACATTTTCACTCATAACAAACCTGGGTATATTCCGTTCGGGCTGCAAAGTTTCGGGACACAACTAAGGCCCAAATGGAGCTTGTGTGCGAATGAACGAAGTTTTTAGATCGAAAATGAAGCATATATGGATGATACGGCGGACGGACATGGCATTTTTGGAATCTACGTACCTTGACACTTGAAAGAAAATACACTGCCAAGGTGATGGCACAGGAGCTTCCTCGTCACAATCAGAGTGACCCATTATAAAATAGAACAGACTCGGAAGCAAAATAACATAACATTACATTACATTACATTACATTACATAACATTACATAACGTTAAATATACATATTACATAACATTACATTACATAACATAACATTACATAACATTACATGAAATATACATATTATACATAACATGACTTCCATAATACATTACGTCCATTATACATAACTAGCCTGACCGCTGGCTTCGCTCGCTATCCGAGATTCGCTGTACGCAGTATCGTGGAACCAACAAACGACGGAAAAATCCCATACCCTACCGGGTATTTGTGCCCAATTTTATCAAAATCCGTCAAGCCATTCAGGTGTTGACCATGGTCGACCATATTTCCGCTATGGTCAGGGAATTAAAAATGCGCCTACGTTCAACTTGGGAGGCTACCGGATATTGGTGCCAAATTTGGTCGATATCCGTTGAGCAATTCGGGATTCGACCATGGAGGGGCCCATGGATGCGCTAAGGTCGACCGCGGGGGTAGTCCGAAGGGTCGATCGTAGATAGAATTTCACGTAGATTACGAATACGCGATAAAAAATAGGGGTTACCATTTCAATTAACGAAGTTGACCATGGTCGACCATAGTTCCGCTATGGTGAGGGAATTAAAAATGCGACGTTGCACAACTTGGGAGCCTACTGGATATTCGTGCCAAATTTGGTCGATATCCGTCAAGCCATTCAGGAGTTGACCATGGTCGACCATAGTTCCGCTATGGTCAGGGAATTAAAAATGCGACGTTGCACAACTTGGGAGCCTACTGGATATTCGTGCCAAATTTGGTCGATATCCGTCGAGCCGTTTGGCCGTGCATAGAAGGACAGACAGACAGACAGAGCGCATGCGCAGGGCGAACCGCTGGCTCTATCGTGTTGAAATTTATATGGGACCTCAATGGGCCCTACCCGCTTAATCCCTGAGAATTACATTGAAATTGGGTGAAATCTTTGGTTACTACGGCTGTAACAAGGAAATTGAATCTATTTCACGCCAGCGCATGCGCAGAGCGCACCGAGGGTCCGATCATGCTGAAATTCATACTGGAACTCTCTAGGCCTTGTCCAAACAACCCTTGAAAATTTGAGCGAAATTGAATCAAAATTGTGAAAGTTATGCGTGTTTGTTGAATTTAACGTTAGCGCATGCGCAGGGCGTACCGCTGGATCAATCATGTTGAAATTTGTATGGGACCTCAAGGGGCCTTATCCGCACCATCCCTCAAAATTTGAGCTGAATCAATTCAAAATCGTGGAAGTTATGGCTGTAACAAGGAAATGCGGACAGACTCACAGACTCACAGATTCACAGACTCACAGACTCACAGACCGACAGACACGGAACCAAATTTGTTCAGTAGGCTTTGAAACGCTAAATGCAAGTGGAAATTTTGATTTCTGAAGACAAAAATTTTTTGGCTCACGAAAGTGAACACAAGGCTTCCGCTGCTTCACAGACTCGGAAGCAAAAATTTTGAGGGGGCGTTATAAAAAATGTTTGCTGAGCGAACACATAGGTGTATTATTCACAGAAAACTGAACCAAAATGCAATGTCCGTCCGCCGAATCATGCGTATCTGCCTTATTTTCTGTCTAAAAACTTCGTTCATTCGCACACAAGCTCCATTTGGGCCTTAGTTGTGTCCCGAAACTTTGGAGCCGATCGGAATATGCCCAAGGGTATTATGGGTGAATAATGGGTGTAAAAATACGGTTTTTTGGTGTTTTAGTAACATGAGTTTGTGAGGTATCGTTTTCCACGTTTTTTTAGGACGTGGAAACCGAATATTAAATCGATTTTGACCGAAGAGTGGAAAATTGAGGTTCTAAGGATGTACCTAGCCTTAATTTTACGTTAAAGTTTGGTCCTAAATCTTCGTTCTTCCGCCCACAGTTTGGGTCACTATTTGCGAACACATTTGCGTCCTTGTTGTACTCCGAAGCTCGGCAGCCCGATCGGAAAACACCCAGGGGTGATATATGGGGAATGGGTGTAGAGATAGGGTTTTTCGAGGCTTTTTTTTTAGGTTTTAGGGAACATGAGCTTGTGAGGTATTGTTTTCCATGTTTTTTAGGGCGAGAAGACCGAATATGAAGTTGATATTTACCAAAGAGTGAAGAATTGAGGTTGTAACGAAAATTGAGCTCCCAAAATTCATTTTTTATGAGTAAAAAACCTGGGAAATTGTCTGAAATCACCATAAATTTGTATAATAACATTAGATATAATATCAACAGGTGAATCAAGACAATTAAATTGCACTATACATATTCAAAGATAATTTTCAAAAACAGGAGACTAATTCGTGTTTTGGGGGGCAAAAGTCAGTAGAAACCATCAAAAATAACTATTTCATTTATTGCGCATGAAAGAAACAATAAATGAACAGCCATCATTTCTTTAGGTAAGTACAATAAAATAATAAACCGAAGGACTTCGGAGGGTTTTTAGCATTTTTGATCCCAAAAACTTGACCCATTCTGGTTTTTTAAATTGCACGTCTTCGAACTAATCCATTTGTTGGCCACTACAAACATATTGGCAAAATTTGGGATCTTTTATTTCGTAGCCAAGTCCAGATACCTATCGTCTCACTCACGCTCATGCAGTGCGTATTGGAATTCGAACCAATATTGATCTTTCGAAACTACACTAAATTATTCCTATAATTTAATATGGATTATGAGGAATTGGGTTGAGAACGAGAACAACCAAGGAGTTTTGTTTTTCTAACTAGGAGGACAATAGTATGTGTAACCTGTAGGACCCTGGATGGTGGTATGTGCGGTGGCATGTGATGGGTGGTGGGTGGTATGTTTGTACATATAGAATCAATATCACTCTCATATTGATGAGACCCAGGAAAAATATGGCATCTGGAACCTTCTTCACACAATCGTGAGGAAATGTATAAACTCTATTGCCAGTTACATTTTACCGGACATTGGACGTTACTGCGGTTACACTGGATCCGATTTTCCACACTGCCGATGACAGTCGAACATTCCACCAATTTCTGCTGCACGATTCTGCCGAGTGAAATGGACACACTTGGCCCAAATCTTCGAAGATTTCAACAGATGTTTCTCTCGGTTCTCGTTGCAAGATGGAACGCATTGACGTTCTTGAATTGTTGAGTGAAAATTCTTTTTTGTTGTTTAATATGTCATTTGATGGTAGAAGAAGTGAGTGGGTGAATGTTGTTTCTTCAGACCATACTTCCATACTTTGTTCCCAAAATTTTGGAACAGCCGGTTAAATGTAAAGAGTATTTCAGGATGGCACCTGATAAATTTGGACGGAGAAGTCTATGGATTCGGCCAGAAAAAACGAAATAGTTTGGTCAGTGTCAGGAGTCGGTGCAGCCGAAGCTGGATCCAGTGTCACTGGCTGCCAATGATTTAATCAGATACCGATCACCTTTCAAGAATCATATTTCCGTAAACTAAGGGTCAAGCTTAGTTTAGTCGCGTAGCTCGTTTTGTGAGGAGAAAAGGTCGCCAATATTAAAAAGTTTAAGGGCATACCTCCTGCCTGGTCGCGTTGGTCTCCCAACCACGAGACTGCGCTGTGAACCGTATCCGGACGTTGTCGCCCCAAGCAATGGCAGAGCTCCTAGCGCGGAACTACGACAACAGTTATCTACGGCAACAGTGACCTTGAGTTGCGTCTCCTGTGATGTAGATTAGATAGGTAATACTCAATTGACCAGTTAAGGTTATGAGAAGGTTACTCTTCTCTTACTATAAAACCGAACGAAAAGTTTACTGATCTTTCACTCATCAAGCCGAATTACCTAATTTTGCAAATTACTATCCTCATGATGTTCATCTCTCCATCAACGAGAACATGTCGCCGAGTAGAAACAAGTGTGGACGAAAATATAAGATACCGTAGAAATCCTGCCGATGTCTGAAAGTGAAGGGCCTCAAGTTCAACCAGGTAAATATTCTCAATTTCCTATTCAAGTATTTTTAATTTTATCAATTAAGCCTTAGATTTCAGGGTCATGGTATTGAGCCCCATGCAAACAATCATCAGATAGTTCTGTCAGGTTGTGTTTATCAAAAGCTGGATGAAGGTACACTAGGTACCTACCAACTGAAATCTTTACTTTGAGGAGAAACCAGAAATGTCTCACCAACTCCTACTACAGTAACGTCGGGTTCTGTTAAAATTGATTGTGAAATTGATTCTGACAGGATATACGAGTCTGATGAAACAACCTTATTGGCATTTGAATAATCAAAATTAGAAATGGCTATTATATTACCAAAAGTGTCCTGAAGGGCCCTAGAGAGATAATTGGCATGTTGCAGTGGATTAGCAAGTCCATATACCATTGTAGAATCAAAACCTTGGAGAAAGCTCTAGCAGTGTTATTCCCTAGGGTTCTGAATTTGTTTCGGGCAAGTAATAAGCTTGGGATTAACTCCTTAAGAAACAAGCAGTTAGCAATTTATTACTGTAAAAATTACCCCCAAACGTTTCAGATTCCCCAACTGTTCTCCATTTGTTTTAACGTGTCTTGTATACTTCTGTCTAACAGACACTCCCTGTACGCACTGTTTCATGTAGATTAGCACTATAATTATTTGTTTTCTCTGTAAAGGACAACCTGCCAGCTCACGACCTTTTTCTAGGCATGTAGGGCTTTGTCTAGGCTCACCTGACCTTGAGAGCTAGCTGAGTGGAAAATGGTGGCTGGACGGTTCCCGCCAGGTATTTGGGGAAAAAAGTGGCATTTCTGCGGACTGATGAATCAACGTCACCTTTGAAAGAAGTGCATAGCGTAGCGTAACCCTTGCTGATTGGCTCCTTAGGAGCTCACGCAAGGCATCATGGGTAGCTGTGGGGATAGATTTCAGGTGCACGGTTCCGCAGCCCCCTCGCCATCTGTGCTCCCTCTATTCTACTTATCTCGATGTTGTCTACGAACTTCTCTTCTATGTATCGCCATGATCGCATACTTTCTGTTTCGGATTCCCTGAACTTCGCCCAGGTATGGGCATGCTTCTCATTCATTTCCATGAATTATTATTAGGCATGGGTTCACTTTTTGATGAAACCAGTGGTATAAGTGGTGTTTGGTGGACCTTTTATTGTTTTGCCATTCAGCTTTTTTCAGTGCCGTTTCACGATGTCCCCTCACAAACATTTGCACACATAATTTACATAATGGAGAGTTTTGTCCATTTTTTTAAAACATGAGGTTCGTTCCCAGTACAAATCGCGACTCTGTTCCGAACTCGAGGAGTTCTGGAAAATGGCCGCCTCAGGTTCTGAAAGGGGTTCCGAATTCCGCAACACTACGAACGCTCAGTGAATCTGGAACTGTCAACGTTACTAGAGGAAGAGTCCTGCGTCATTCGAGGATGAAAGACAAAAAACGCTGCAAAGTCCTTGTCGCATGGATTTATTATTCTGCTGGACATACCTATAGAAATGCTGGCTGTTCATTTAAGTATTGTTTCTTCCATGTGCCGTAATTTAAATAGCTGTTTGTGATGGTTTCCACCAATTTTGGCCCCCAAAACACGAATTAGGCTCGGCTTTTCTTTCAAGAACATCATCTTTGATCATTGCTAGTGCCATTGTCTTGATTCACCTGTTGACACATTTTCTAGTGTTAGAAATTGGTGGTCATTTCAGACAGTTTTCCGAGGATTTTGACAAATTAAAAAAAAAAAGAATTTTGGAAGCTGAACCTTCGTTAGAACCTCAATTTTCCACTCTTTCGTCAAAATCGACTTCATATTCGGTCATCTCGTCCCAAAAAACATGGAAAACGATACCTCAAAAGCGCATGTTACTAAAACTCAAAAAACACAAAAAATACCTATTTTATACCCATTTTTCACTCTTGGATATATTCCGATCGGGCTGAAAAGTTTCGGGACAGATCTAGGGCCCAAATGGAACAGGTGTGCGAAAGAACGAATTTTTTAGACCATAAATGAAGTAGGTAGTTACGCATGATGCGGCGGACGGACATTGCATTTTCTGAATCTACGCACCTTGAAACGTAAAAGAAAAAATTTTGAGTGGGTGTTATACAAATTGTTTGCTGAGCGAATACATAGGTGTATTATTCACAGAATAATAAACCAAAACACAAAAAATACCTACTGTACTTTTTTACCCATTTGGTTTATTATTCTGTGAATAATACACCTACCTGTGTATTCGCTCAGCAAAAAATTTTTATAACACCCCCTCAAACTTTTTTCTTTTCCGTTTCAAGGTGCGTAGATTCCAAAAATGCAATGTCCGTCCGCCGTCCGCCGTATCACGTCTACAGGCTTCATTTTCGGTCTAAAAAAGTCTTTCTTTCGCACACATGCTCCATTTGGGCCCTAGTTGTGTCCCGAAACTTTTCAGCCCGATCGGAATATACCCAGGGGTGTTATGAGTGAAAATGTGTGTAAAAATAGGTACTTTTTGCGTTTTAGTAACATGTTGGTAACACGAGCTTCTGAGATATCGTTTTCCATGTTTTTGGGGACGAGAAGACCGAATATGAAGTTGATTTTGACCAGAGTGAAAATTGAGTTCTACCAAATGTTCAGCACCCAAAATTGATTTTTTATGAGTGAAAAACCTGGGAAATCGTCTGAAATCACCATCAGTTTGTATAATAACACTAGGAAAAGTGTCAACACGTGGATCAAGACGATTAAATGGCAATAGCAATGATCAAAGATAGTTTAAAAGAAGAAGAAGAAAAAAAAAGAGCGTACTTACCTACCTAATTTGTGTTTTACGGGCCAAAATTAATGGAAACCACCAGAAATAGCTATTTTGATTATTACGCATGAAAGAAACAATAAATGAGCAGCCAACATTTCTGTAGGTGTGTCCAATAGAATTAATAAACCCATGTGACAAGGACTTTGCAGCGTTTTCTCTTTTTCCTTCACTGTGCTATGTTGACGCGGAACACTACACGACGCAGCTGTCTCGTCTCTGCCCAGCTGAAATGTAATCACCTACTCGCCCCATCGAAGTAGCTGGGCCGAGTACTCCACCGACTACTCGGCCCAGCTACTCGGTAGGTGTAATTAGGCTGGGCGACGGGGAGACGTGTGCTTCTTTAACCGCTCTGGCGATCGGTTAGTGGAGCCGTTGAGGCAGTGGACGTGGTTCTCGTGGTGGTAGTGGTGTGGTTCTCGGTAGGTGGTTACGGACCCTTTACGGACGTTGAGGGAGAGACGTGCACTGCCTCGCGTCTCCGTTAAACGGTTGACGGGGAGGTGAATTTGGTACACGTCTCTCCACTGCTCGTTCATAAAGGGCTCGTATGTTTCTACGGGGGCATCCTCAACGGAAAGGCAATGGAGGGTTGTGCTTCCTTAGCCTGTCCGTTAACCATCCGCCATCAGTCAAATGTGTTACGAAGTAATCACGGATCATTGAAGGAAGGGCACGGAAGCATTAAGGATAGTGAAGGGTGGGCTACAGAAAATCCACGGAAGAATCACCGGTAAGTCACTTAGGGCGGTATTCATAGTCCTCACTTTATTAAAAGTAAATGCTTAACTGTACAAATAAGGAAGCAATGGCCACTTGGGCTATTCATAGTCAGTGATAAAGCAAATGCTTAAGCCGTCCTTAAGCATTTCCTTTATTCCTATTTCATAGAAAAAAAGTAAAGTAAAATCTTTACTTTCGAGCCAAAATAAGTACCTAGAAAAAACGCTGCAAAGTCCTTGTCACATGGGTTTATTATTCTATTGGAGTTCTAGAGATTTTTGTTGGATGTTAAATGTATTAGCGAATTTTCGAAGAAAAGGAAGCTATTGTTCTCGGTCCAAAATTTTTAAAACTCGAATTTCTGAAAGATTTTTATACCAAAATCCGTTTCAGACCATCCTGAATTCACTGCCGAAAGACACCAAAAATTATATGTATATATATATATATATATATATATATATATATATATATATATATATACGTATTGCCTGGCCACAGGCACCCGGCTGCTAGAGGCTACCGGCAGTTTTTTAGATGGGCAAGGTGTAGACTATTCAGCTACTCGTTCCTGTCTTACAGGTTAGTATGGTGCTTGGAAGCCTCTGGCCCTGGGGATTATTAATTTTATTGTCAATTCGCAAATTACCTAATTACTCACAAATTTTGTTGTAAAACAATATTAGTAAGTAAAAACGCTGCTAAGTCCTTGTCACATGGGTTTTTTTATTCTACTGGACTTACCTACAGAAATGTTAGCTGTTCATTTATTGTTTCTTTCATGTAAAATAATTGAAATAGCTATCTGTGATGGTTTCAACCAATTCCCCCCCCCCCCCCCCCCCTCCACCAACACGAATTAGGTAGGTACTACGCTCCATTTTTTTTTTTCAAATATTATCTCTGATCATTAGTGGTGCCATTTAATTATCTTGATTCACCTGTTCACATTTTTTCCAGTGTTATTATACAAATTGATGGTGATTTCAGACAATTTCCTGGTTTGTGACTCATAAAAAATCAATTTTGTGAGCTGAACTTTTGGTAAAACCTCAATTTTCACCTTTTTGGTCAAAACCGACTCCACATTCGGTCTTCTCGTCCCAAAAAACATGCAAAACGATACCTCAAAAGCTCATGTTAATGCTATTAACATGAGCTATTAAAAGTACCTATTTTTATACACATTTTCACTCATAACACCCCTGGGTATATTACGATCGGGCTGAAACGTTTCGGGACACAACTAGGGCCCAAATGGAGCATGTGTGCGAAAGAACGATTTTTTTAGACCGAAAATGAAGCCTGTACACGTGATACGGCGGACGGACATTGCATTTTTGGAATCTACGGACCTTGAATGGAAAAAATTCCAAAAATGCCAAAAATCATATTAAAATGCTCTCTAGCTCTCATAACCAATTGTGCCCTTGAGAAGGGCGGTCAGAGTGGTGGGGGAATGTACAATTTTAATATGGCTATTTGAGCTCCCGGAGTGGTGGAAAAAATTTCAAAAAATCTTAGAAATCATATTAAAATGTTCTCCTGCTCTCATAATCAAAAAGAGCTCTAAGTAAGTCTTATATAGCTGGTAGTGGTTCCCAGCTCTGCGGACTAGTGGCCTGGAGTTTCTAAGTTATTATTCGTGTTGTGAGGGTCTGATCAATCGCTTTTAGCCTGGAGATGACTGATGGAGTCCGAATTAGTCTTGTAATGCTGTGACAAGGACTTTGCAGCGTTTTTGATCCCGTTTCGGCTCAACCATAGCCCCATATTCCGGGGTTTCAAGATTCGCTACCTACCTAGTCGGGAATTTTGGAAAATAATTTTTAAAGCAAACCTATTCAGAATGTGACCGGGGCTCTCGCAGTTAGTCAGGCCATCCCTTTTTGAATACGTTTCGGTTCAATCATAGCCCCATATTCAGGATTTCAAGATTCGCTACCTACCTAGTCGAGAATTTAGGAAAATAATTTTTGGAAGCAAACCTATTCAGAAAGTGACCGGGGCTCTCGTAGTTAGTCAGGCCATCCCTTTTTGAACACATTTCGGCTCAACCATAGCCCCATATTCAGGATTTCAAGATTCGGTACCTACCTAGTCGAGAATTTTGGAAAATAATTGTTGGAAGCAAACCTATTTAGAATGTGACCAGGGCTCTCGTAGTTAGTCAGGCCATCCCTTTTTGAACACATTTCGGCTCAACCATAGCCCCATATTCCGGGGTTTCAAGATTCGCTACCTACCTAGTCGGGAATTGTGGAAAATAATTTTTAAAGCAAACCTATTCAGAATGTGACCGGGGCTCTCGCAGTTAGTCAGGCCATCCCTTTTTGAACACGTTTCGGTTCAATCATAGCCCCATATTCCGGGGTTTCAAGATTCGGTACCTACCTAGTCGGGAATTGTGGAAAATAATTTTTGGAAGCAAACCTATTCAGAAAGTGACCGGGGCTCTCGTAGTTAGTCAGGCCATCCCTTTTTGAACACGATTCGGCTAAACCATAGCCCCATATTCAGGATTTCAAGATTCGGTACCTACCTAGTCGAGAATTTTGGAAAATAATTTTTGGAAGCAAACCTATTTAGAATGTGACCGGGGCTCTCGCAGTTAGTCAGGCCATCCCTTTTTGAACACGTTTCGGCTCAACCATAGCCCCATATTCAGGATTTCAAGTTTCGCTACCTACCTAGTCGAGAATTTTGGAAAATAATTTTTGGAAGCAAACCTATTTAGAATGTGACCGGTGCTCTCGCAGTTAGTCAGGCCATCCCTTTTTGAACACGTTTCGGCTCAACCATAGCCCCATATTCAGGATTTCAAGTTTCGCTACCTACCTAGTCGAGAATTTTGGAAAATAATTTTTGGAAGCAAACCTATTTAGAATGTGACCGGGGCTCTCGCAGTTAGTCAGGCCATCCCTTTTTGAACACGTTTCGGCTCAACCATAGCCCCATATTCAGGATTTCAAGATTCGCTACCTACCTAGTCGAGAATTTGGTAAGTAATTTTTGGAAGCAAACCTATTTAGAATGTGACCGGGGCTCTCGTAGTTAGTCAGGCCATCCCTTTTTGAACACGTTTCGGCTCAACCATAGCCCCATATTCAGGATTTCAAGTTTCGCTACCTACCTAGTCGAGAATTTTGGAAAATAATTTTTGGAAGCAAACCTATTTAGAATGTGACCGGGGCTCTCGCAGTTAGTCAGGCCATCCCTTTTTGAACACGTTTCGGCTCAACCATAGCCCCATATTCAGGATTTCAAGATTCGGTACCTACCTAGTCGAGAATTTTGGAAAATAATTTTTGGAAGCAAACCTATTTAGAATGTGACCGGGGCTCTCGTAGTTAGTCAGGCCATCCCTTTTTGAACACGTTTCGGCTCAACCATAGCCCCATATTCAGGATTTCAAGATTCGCTACCTACCTAGTCGAGAATTTGGTAAGTAATTTTTGGAAGTTGTTTCAAGTTATCGTTGCATCCTATTCCGTATTGTAATGTTGTAGGTAAGTAGGTACCGTCCTGTTTTATCCATTCATCAAGTTGTGTTTCATTCATAAAGTGTAATTATTACAATAGTTAGTCACTAGTTTTATCTACATTATTTGATGAGATTTTACTGTTTAATTACAACGTTCTACACTTGAAAAGTTGGTAATGTTGTTACCCCTCACGTGATTCATTTCAAAGTGGTGACACAGAAAGTGTCTCGAGGTTTGTATAAGGTGTGAATTGGTTAGGTAATTGACAATTCTATTATTAACTTGTGGCTTCAAACGATCAATTCTTTTATGATAGTTTTCCCTGTGAGACTCGACCGAAACCAAATTTTGAAATAGGTACCTAGTGATTTTCACCAACTTTGGATATAGGTAGGTACCTAGTCATTATTTGTCATTTCGAGAGATAGGAAAGCGAAGACCATACCAATTTGTACAGGTACATACAAATATGCACCTATTTGGCCCAAACGACGACAGTAGTAGCAACATAATAATCAGGTTGACATGTTCGTTGAAAAAATACAGAATCAGAACATAAGTGAAAATTATACAGACATGTACCTATTTGTTGTACCTACAGGTGCCATTACGGCCAGTTAAGACGCCATACATTGGCACTTGTACCTAACTAGGTAGGTAGGTACCATTTTCCCAGATTTTATACAGTTGGAATCAGATAATTAATACCTACAATGAAAAACGACGAAAACATGAAAATGAGTCAGAATGTCCTTTTTCAAGGCCCTTTTCACTTGAAATTACAAGTAAATTTTCTTTCTCCTCCACGAAACAATATTGTAGTAAACCCGTATTACATCTTATTTAGTTTAGAAGTATTTAAATAGTTGTTAGACGGATATACCTTGGTATCTCAGGTCCAGATCGCTCCACGGATATATACCTATCTTGTTCTCTCAGTGGCGGGTGCTCGACGAGGGTTTATGTTGAGCGCCCGGAGCAAAGAGGAAAATCCTACACACGACCACATCGAGAAATAGAGTCAGAATTCGATTTTTTAAGGCCATTATGATTCGACATGAAATTAAATTAGTAATAGGGAAAACTAATTTCTCCCCCCATCTGCATAGAAATCCGCATCACATCTTTATTACCGATGAATTTATACTGTTGGAATGGGGTAATAGGTGCAATTACCCGAACTCTTGTAAAGTCATTTTGTCGGATTTTATAAAGTAACATATCGGTAATTCGTATGGCTGTGTTCCAACTACCACCAGTAACTCATTTACATGATGTAACGTTTGCACAACAAAATCTTATTTTTCCAAAATTTTCTACTGTTTTAATTAGATTCCTTTTTACCCCCACACTTGTCCAAAAACCACCTGTAACTCATTTAGACTACGAAAGTTGAAAACCGCGTGATTTTTCCTCGATGATACCTTTTTTCCAGATTTTATACTGTTCGAATTCGATTACTGGTATAATTGCCCCCACCCTAGTCCAACCACCACCTGAAACTCAATTAGATTGTGAAAATTGAAAACTGCGTGATTTTGGCACAGAGGTACCTTTTTTCAGATTTTATACTGTTAGAATTCGATTATTGGTATAATTACCCCCACCCTAGTCCAACCACCACCTGAAACTCAATTAGATTATGAAAATTGAAAACCACGTGATTTTGACACAATTTTACCTTATTTCCGGTTTTATACTGTACAATTCGATTATTGGTATAATTACCCCCACCCTAGTCCAACCGCCGCTTGTAACTCAATTAGACTATGAAAATTGAAAACTGCGTGATTTTGGCACAGAGGTACCTTTTTTCAGATTTTATACTGTTAGAATTCGATTATTGGTATAATTACCCCCACCCTAGTCCAACCACAAACTGAAACTCAATTAGATTATGAAAATTGAAAACCACGTGATTTTTACACAATTGTACCTTTTTTTCCGATTTTATACTGTTGCAATTGGATAGTTCGTATAATTACCCCCACCCTCGTCCAACCGCCACCTGTAACTCAATTAGACTATGAAAATTGAAAACCGCACGATTTTTCGACAATTTCACCTTTTTTTCAGATTTTATACTGTTAGAATTCGATTATTGGTATAATTACCCCCACCCTAGTCCAACCACCACCTGAAACTCAATTATATTACAAAAATTGAAAACCGCGTGATTTTTCCACAATGATACCTTTTTCCAGATTTTATACTGTTAGAATTCGATTATTGGTATAATTACCCCCACCCTAGTCCAACCGCCGCCTGTAACTCAATTAGTCTATGAAAATTGAAAACCACGTGATTTTTACACAATTTGACCTTTTTTCCCGATTTTATACTGTTGGAATTCGATTATTGGTATAATTACCCCCACCCTAGTCCAACCACCACCTGAAAGTCAATTAGTCTATGAAAATTGAAAACCACGTGATTTTTACACAATTTGACCTTTTTTTCCGATTTTATACTGTTGCAATTGGATAGTTCGTATAATTACCCCCACCCTCGTCCGACCACCACCTGTAACTCAATTAGACTATGAAAATTGAAAACCGCATGATTTTTCGACAATTTCACCCTTTTTTCCGATTTTATACTGTTAGAATTCGATTATTGGTATAATTACCCCCACCCTAGTCCAACCACAACCTGAAACTCAATTAGTCTATGAAAATTGAAAACCAGGTGATTTTTACACAATTTGACCTTTTTTTCCGATTTTATACTGTTGCAATTGGATAGTTCGTATAATTACCCCCACCCTCGTCCGACCACCACCTGTAACTCAATTAGACTATGAAAATTGAAAACCGCATGATTTTTCGACAATTTCACCCTTTTTTCAGATTTTATACTGTTAGAATTCGATTATTGGTATAATTACCCCCACTCTAGTCCAACCACCACCTGAAACTCAATGGCCCGGTTTTTCAAACCTCAGTTAACTTTGACGATCGTTAACGCCGCGAAATGTCGTTTTTCAAACCATGGGTACGAGTTGACGCTCCGTCAGTTTGACGTAACCACAACCGCGCGACGAAGTAAGGTTAACTACGCCGTCAACTGTCAACCACTGTCTTCGGTAGACAAACAGGACATGAAAGTCGAAATTATCATTCAACACATGACTGTCTTTAATCATATTTACCATGGAAGAAGGGATTTCCCTTCTTCCATGCATATTTACCTACCTACCTTCATCATTCAACTGTCTTTATTTATTTATCATACTTCCCTACCTTTATTTAATCATATTTACTTACCTGATCATAATTATTTATTTAATTACTTACCTATCAACTGTGTTGTCTACTGATTTTATCTACATTAATATCGGACACGACTCTTCTGCTGCTCCTTCCTTGATTCCTTGATTTTATAGCTCAGGGGCTTCAGCGGGAACGCCGGTTGGTTCCCCGATACGAACATTTCAGCCAGTGGAGTGACGACGAATTTGCCACAGTTTTCAATTTTTCTTCTGCCTCGTATAATTAGTATAGGTAGTCGGTTTTGTAATTGAAACTAGGAGTTGAAATATATTTTTTGAACCCTGCATTTCCTCGGTTGTGTAATATACTCGTAACTTCTCCTAATATCCTCTGGACCTGGTGGTTCAATGTAGAGTAGGTACAATACCTCTTGGTACCATGGTGTACCTCATTATTCAAATTACCATTCACACACGTTAAAACTTGTGGGTTACAATGAATAGGGCAATAATCCGGTAAACTGGGTTAAATAAAATCGAAAAAAAATCATTTGAATTATAGCCCTATCAAATTGTCACTAAAATCGGCCCCGACCAAACACTAAATATGCTATTTTATTTTATTGTTTTAAATGGTCCATTGGGGTCCTAATAAGAGTAATCTATGGTTTCCCACCAAAATATTTGATGGGGCAAATCTGGGCAGCCCAGAAACTACGAAATTTTCGGAGTTTTTGGTTTATTATTCTGTGAATAACACACCTATGTATTCGCTCAGCAAACAATTTTTATAACACCCCCTCAAAATTTTTTTCTTTTCCGTTTCAAGGTGCGTAGATTCCAAGAATGCAATGTCCGTCCGCCGTACGCCGTCCGCCGTATCACGTGTACCGGCTTCATTTTCGGTCTAAAAAAGTCGTTCTTTCGCATACATGCTCCATTTGGGCCCTAGTTGTGTCCCGAAACTTTTCAGCCCGATCGGAATATACCCAGGGGTGTTATGAGTGAAAATGTGTATAAAAATAGGTACTTTTTGCGTTTTAACAACATGTTAGTAACATGAGCTTTTGAGGTATCGTTTTCCATGTTTTTGAGGACGAGAAGACCAAATATGAAGTCGATTTTGACCAAAGACGCGGAAATTGAGGTTTTACCAAAGGTTCAGCTCCCAAAATTGGTTTTTTATGAGTCAAAAACCTGGAAAACTGTCTGAAATCACCATCAATGTGTACAATAACATTGGAAAAAGTGTAAACAGGTGAATCAAGACCATTAAATGCCACTACCAATGATCAAAGATGATCTTAAAAAAAAAGAAGAAAAAAAGCGTACCTATTTCATGTTTTGGGGGCCAAAATTGGTGGAAATCATCAGAAATAGCTATTTCAATCATTCCACATGAAAGAAACAATACATTCAACAGCCAACAAAAATCTCTAGAACTCCAATAGAATAATAAACCCATGTGACAAGGACTTTGCAGCGTTTTTCGTTTTGGTTTATTATTCTGTGAATAACACACCTATGTAATCGCTCAGCAAAAAATTTTTATAACACCCCCTCAAACTTTTTTCTTTTTCGTTTCAAGGTGCGTAGATTCAAAAAATGCAATGTCCGTCCGCCGTCCGCCGTATCACGTGTACAGGCTTCATTTTCGATCTAAAAAAGTCGTTCTTTCGCACACATGCTCCATTTGGGCCCTAGTTGTGTCCCGAAACTTTTCAGCCCGATCGGAATATACCCAGGGGTGTTATGAGTGAAAATGTGTGTGAAAATAGGTACTTTTTGCGTTTTAGCAACATTTTGGTAACATGAGCTTTTGAGGTATCGTTTTCCATGTTTTTGGGACGAGAAGATCGAATATGAAGTCGATTTTGGCCAAGGAATGGAAAATTGAGGTTGTACCAGATGTTCAGCTCCCAAAATTGATTTTTTATGAGT
The DNA here is from genome assembly GCA_954871275.1 of Leptopterna dolabrata. Classification (NCBI taxonomy): domain Eukaryota; kingdom Metazoa; phylum Arthropoda; class Insecta; order Hemiptera; family Miridae; genus Leptopterna; species Leptopterna dolabrata. Next base: position 55,714,631 of record OX940974.1, on the reverse strand, counting down.
CAAATACCTGCGAAATCACCATCAATTTGTAGAATAACACTAGAAAAAGTGTCAACACGTGGATCAAGACGATTAAATGATGGCACTACCAATGATCAAAGATAATTTGAAAAAAAAAAAAAGATCGTACCTACCTAATTTGTGTTTTGGGGGCCAAAATTGGTGGAAACCATCAGAAATAGCTATTTCAATTATTTCACATGAAACAAACAATAAATGTACAGCCAACATTTCTGTAGAATAATAAACCCCATGTGACAAGGACTGCAGCGTTTTTCGATATATCTCAGAAACGAATGATCATGTGCATTTTTTCACTATATATTACTTGTTTATAGAGCATTAGATTCTCTACAGTTTGCACTCCCTAAAGTTGTTTCTAACTCTGATAGCAAACGAGCTAGAGCTCATCAACAATTGACAGTTTTTTCCAACTTCTGGAAAAATCATAAAATCTCACAATCATCTCGTTTTTGCTTCCCTATAACTCGTCCAAAGTGTTATTAGAACGTAGTAGACATGACTGTATGATAACCACATTCAATGACGATGTAGTAATTTATTGAAATGACAGATTAAGCTTTATTAATTAAGAGATGGAGCCAGTTCATTTAGAAGTGGTTGGTTGATGATGATGATGACGGTCCCGGAAGACCGTGCAAAGATAGAGGAAGGGTATGCCAAGAGTAGCCACCTCTACCTACAAGATATGCAGAAGCTGGAATTGACAATGGATCCTTCTGCATATTACAGGTTCACTGCCAAGGGGCATTTCACAATTCGGCGAACAGATAAGCATTGGTCTGGGGTTTGGTCAGAAATAACCAAACACAACTCGAGATTGAAGGCAAAAACAAACGTAAATTGAAATCAAAATCAAATCACAACAACTACCAAACAACAAACACTGAAACATGAAACTTTCATGATCGGAAAAGTAGGAAACACGAAGGCGGAAGAGGCTAAAAACCCGCAATGATTGCCAGAATATCATCTGGGGAAACTATTTGAATGCTGTGAGAGAACAGGCGAGGTTAACGGCGTCGTTAGCTAACAACGCCTTGACTACGATTCTGTGGACCCGTCAAGTTGACGCTCGTCAAAAGTAATTTGACGGTCGCTACCTGACGGCGTGATCTATTGAGGTTTGAAAAACCGGGCCTTAGACTATGAAAATGGAAAACAGCATGATTTTTCGTCGATTTCACCCTTTTTTCCGATTTTATACTGTTGGAATTCGATTATTGGTATAATTACCCCCACCCTAGTCCAACCACCACATGAAACTCAATTAGACTATGAAAATTGAAAACCAGGTGATTTTTACACAATTTGACCTTTTTTTCCGATTTTATACTGTTGCAATTCGATAGTTCGTATAATTGCCCCCACCCTCGTCCGACCTCCACCTGTTACTCAATTAGATTATGAAAATTGAAAACCGCATGATTTTTCGACAATTTCAGCTTTTTTTTCAGATTTTATAGTATTAGAATTCGATTATTGGTATAATTACCCCCACCCTAGTCCAACCACCACCCTGAAACTCTATTAGATTATGAAAATTGAAAACCGGATGATTTTTCGACAATTTCACCTTTTTTCAGATTTTATACTGTTAGAATTCGATTATTGGTATAATTACCCCCACCCTCGTCCAACCACCACCTGTAACTCTATTAGATTATGAAAATTGAAAACCGCATGATTTTTCGAAAATTTCACCTTTTTTTCAGATTTTATACTGTTAGAATTCGATTATTGGTATAATTACCCCCACCCTCGTCCAACCACCACCCTGAAACTCTATTAGATTATGAAAATTGAAAACCGCATGATTTTTACACAATTTCACCTTTTTTCCGATTTTATACTGTTACAATTCGATTATTGGTATAATTACCCCCACCCTAGTCCAACCACCACCCTGAAACTCTATTAGATTATGAAAATTGAAAACCACGTGATTTTTACACAATTTGACCTTTTTTTCCGATTTTATACTGTTAGAATTCGATTATTGGTATAATTACCCCCACCCTAGTCCAACCACCACCCTGAAACTCTATTAGATTATTAAAATTGAAAACCGCATGATTTTTCGAAAATTTCACCTTTTTTTCAGATTTTATACTGTTAGAATTCGATTATTGGTATAATTACCCCCACTCTCGTCCAACCACCACCTGTAACTCAATTAGACTATGAAAATTGAAAACCGAATGATTTTTCGACAATTTCACCTTTTTTTAGATTTTATACTGTTAGAATTCGATTATTGGTATAATTACCCCCACCCTAGTCCAACCACCACCTGTAACTCAATATTAGACTATGAAAATTGAAAACCGAATGATTTTTCGACAATTTCACCTTTTTTTAGATTTTATACTGTTAGAATTCGATTATTGGTATAATTACCCCCACCCTCGTCCAACCACCACCTGTAACTCAATATTAGACTATGAAAATTGAAAACAGCATGATTTTTCGTCGATTTCACCCTTTTTTCCGATTTTATACTGTTAGAATTCGATTTTCGGTATAATTACCCCCACTCTAGTCCAACCACAAACTGAAACTCAATTAGATTATGTAAATTGAAACCGCGTGATTCTGGCACAACGATCATTGGAGCGTAAGTTGTAGTTATGCTAAAGTTATGCTAACTTTCAGCACACTGGTGAGTTGAGGTGATTGCATACTTCAAGGCGCTGCAAAATGACTGAAGTTGTGCCCCTTCAGACCAGTGGGAGCACCCTCCAGAGGCTCCCAGCTCGGGAGCCTCTGCAGCGAGGATACATCTAAATGTAGTGTGCACGCTACCGGTAGAGGCGCCCGCAGCGGGCGCCAGTGGCCTGTCAATACGTTTTTAAAAGGCGCCTCTAGCAGGGCTTTACTACAATATATATATATATATATATATATATATATATATATATATATATATATATATATATATATATATATATATATATATATATATATATATATATATATATATATATATATATATATATATATATATATATATATTATATATTTATATATTTATATATGTATGTGTCATTCCAGACGATAACTCTCGACAGAATTGAGATAAAAAGTTCAAATTTGCACGAAAAATCTTTCTTGGCAATCGACAGGCTAAGTTCGTAGATGGGCAGAATCGGGTCACTCTAAGGGGGAGTTTTGGGGAGTTTTAGGGGGGAAAAATTACCCATAAATTCCCAAAATGAAACAGTCTGACAAGTGACACCTCATTTTAAAGTTTTTTCTACGCTGAACATGATGGTGAAATCAGAATTGCGATATCTCATTCCGTTCTCAAACTGGAGCACTTTGAAGATGAAGGAACGTGGTTATTTCTTGAGATGTTCTTCCTGGTTCGTCTGCTCTAATCTGATAACGGAATGGGATATCGCAATTCTGACTTCACCATCGTGTTCAGCGTTGGAAAATCTACAAACCGAGGTGTTACTCGGCAAAAAATGGAACAAAAAATTTGTTACGTACCTACCTATCCAATACCTACCTACTCTTCTGGTATTCAAAACATTTTTGATTTCCCCCTCCTCCCCCTTCCACCCCAAATTTTACTTTGCGTAAAACTACTCCTGTTTTAATTTTGTATGGTATCAAGTTGGGAAAACATTGGCCAAAAATTAATTTTCAGAAAGTTTTAGGCGGAGGAGGAAGATGCCGAAAACTTCGAAAATTCGCTCTTATAGCCATGCTGCATGACTGTGGTTTTGTTTCTTTCATGTGGAATGATTGAAATAGCTATTTCTGATGATTTCCACCAATTTTGGCCCCCAAAACATGAAATAGATACGCTTTTTTTTTTTTAAGATCATCTTTGATCATTGGTAGTGGCATTTAATGGTCTTGATTCACCTGTTTACACTTTTTCCAATGTTATTGTACACATTGATGGTGATTTCAGACAGTTTTCCAGGTTTTTGACTCATAAAAAATCAATTTTGGCAGCTGAACCTTTGGTAAAACCTCAATTTCCGCGTCTTTTGTCAAAATCGACTTCATATTCGGTCTTCTCGTCCTCAAAAACATGGAAAAAGATACCTCAAAAGCTCATGTTACTAACATGTTGTTAAAACGCAAAAAGTACCTATTTTTATACACATTTTCACGCATAACACCCCTGGGTATATTCCGATCGGGCTGAAAAGTTTCGGGGCACAACTAGGGCCCAAATGGAGCATGTGTGCGAAAGAACGACTTTTTTAGACCAAAAATGAAGCCTGTACACGTGATACGGCGGACGGCGGACGGACATTGCATTTTTGGAATCTACGCACCTTGAAACGGAAAAGAAAAAATTTTGAGGGGGTGTTATAAAAATTTTTTGCTGAGCGAATACATAGGTGTATTATTCACAGAATAATAAACCAAAACCGAGGTACGTCGAAAGGTACCGTGAGCATTTCCTTATTGATAGTTTGCACTGTTCTCTTTTCATTTCTGTCATCTTTTCAGTGTCGGCATTTTAGTTTCTTTTCCCAAGTATTCCGGGTTTTTTATTTTGATACGATGGGTTACCAAATACTCTGCTACTTTGTATACAGAGCCAAAGAGCGAAATAATGCGTCGGAAAGCAGTTATAGGCCAAAAACCGAAACAGTTACCGAAAATCGACGATTTTCTCAAGATGGCTGCGCCCGCGGAGCATAATATCAACAATCCAGAACTACCTGACCTTTACAGAAAACCCCTCTTTTTCGTTTATTATTTTCGATAATGAACCATTAGAATCCAGCATGAAAAAAAAAACCAGTTTAACCCCCCTCCCCACCCCCTCCCCACCACCCTCAACATTTTATGGTTTCAATTTCAAGGTAGAATCCAAAAATGCAATAAGAAATTACTGTCCGTACGCCGTACTTCGCCCTTTCCTTAGTTACCGAAATTAATGAACCAAAATTAATGAAATTTGGTTTGTAGGTCCCGTTTAGGCTCTAGTTGGTCCTCGAAGCTCGGCGTTACTGTCAGTCATCTCTAAGGGGTTCAAAATAGGAGTTGAAATTTTCAGAACGCCGTAGTTCGAAAAGTTTCAACAGAAGGGTATGGTTTTTTTACGTTTTAAATTGATGTTGAACCAAAGCATTTTTTGAGACCACCCTGAGCATTGCATGACCAGCCGCTCGTCAATGAAACCGAAAACCTTCGTCACCATGATCGTGATGAAACGGTATAAATCCGGCCCAGATATCATTGCTAGGGATCACCTAATTATAATCAAGTCGAGTTGGCTGTTCTGTGATGTTATTTCATTCGAAAAATGGTGGATCTTTTGATTTTGTTGGTAGGTACTTTTGGAACTTGAACAAACGTTATGCTTCACGAATAACAACAAATAATTTTAATGATCGAATTATTTAATCCCACGCATTTTATGAAATGTAATTCCCGGGCTGGCTCCAATACTCAATTTAGGGCTTTCCTGTGGTTGGTGGGGGGGGGGGGGGGGGGCACGAGGGTAGGTACTGACCACAGGAAACGGTGATCTACGCAGATCTATACTGGTAAATTATTACACAACAGTTTATTACACAAGTTTACCTTACGCTTCGTGAATAACTACAAATAATTAATGACTGAATTATTGAATCCCGCGCATTTTTATGAAACTGCAATTCTGTGATACTGCAATAATTTTGACTTGAGTAAGATTTTTCTTTACTTCACAGAGTAATGTCTATGAAAACAAAATCAGATAAAGCATTTCCTTAAGAAATTATTTTACTTTCAGAAGCAAAGTATTATTTTTACTTAAAGGCCGAATTCATAGTCCTAACTTAAGGTATGAAGGAAGGGCACCGCCAGTGAAGGGTGGGCTACAATACATCTAGGGAGAGTCCACGGATAGTTACGGGAGTCTCATGGGTTACCGAAACTTCAAGGACAATCAATGGAACGTTAGTGATGCTCCACGGAAGAATCAACGCTGAGTCAGTGAAGGTGTGAAGGAAGGGCACGGACAGTCAAAGATGGGTTGGAGAAAATCTAGTGAGAGCTCACGGGAAAATCATGGATGGGCTACGGGGATGGCGAAGGAGTGTTACGGATTGTCCAAGGGTGGGGCTATGACGACCCGTACAAAGTCACGGTACAACCACCGGCGTGCGACGGAACGTTGAAGGATTAACACGGAAATCGCTACACTTTTACGGGATTTTCGGGGCGCTTCCGTGAAAATGACCATCCGTTGATTTTGCTTAAATAGTACACCACGGAAACCACGGGTGTTCTTTCCGTTGACGATCCTTCAACAATACAGAGGTTACGGATAAATTTATACAGTGCATCCGTGACCGCATAACATTTACGGATGCACCACTTCTGAGGGTGATTCCGTGAACTGTCATTTAGTGCCAATCTACGGGGGCGCGTCCGTTGTTTTCCTATGTAATCGCTCAGCAAAAAATTTTTATAAAACCCCCTCAAAATTTTTTCTTTCACGTTTCGAAGTGCGTTAATTCCAAAAATGCGATGTCCGTCCGCCGTCCACCGTCCGCCGTATCACGTGCACCGGCTTCATTTTCGGTCCAAAAAATTTGTTCTTTCGCACACATGCTCAATTTGGGCCCTAGCTGCGTCCCGAAACTTTGCAGCCCGATCGGAATAAACCCAGGGATGTTATGAGTGAAAATGTGTGTAAAAATAGGTACTTTTTGGGTTTTAGTAATATGTTAGTAACATGAGCTTTTGAGGTATGGTTTTCCATGTTTTTGGGAACGAGAAGACCGAATATGAAGTCGATTTTGACCAAAGAGTGGAAAATTGAGTTCGACCAAATGTTCAGCTCCCTAAATCGATTTTTTATGAGTCAAAACCCTGGGAAATCGTCTGAAATCACCATAAATTTGTATAATAACACTGGAAGTAGTATCAACCACGTGGATCAAGACGATTAAATGGCACCACCAATGATCAAAGATAAATTGAAAAAAAAAGGAGCGTACCTAATTTGTGTTTTAGAGGCCAAAAATGGTGGAAACCATCAAAAATAGCTATTTCAATTATTTCCCATGGAATAAACAATAAATTAACAGCCAACATTTCTGTAGGTAGTCCAATAGAATAATAAACCCATGTGACAAGGACTTTGCAGCGTTTTTTCATTCATAACACCCGTGGGTATTTTCCAATCGGGCTGCAAAGTTTCGGGACACCACTAGGGCCCAAATGGAGCACCGAAAATGAAGTAGGTAGTTATGCACGATGCGGCGGACGGACATTGCATTTTCTGAACCTACGCACCTTGAAACGTAAAAGAAATAATTTTGAAGGGGGTGTTGTCGTGAGTTCCTCCCAGAACTACAACACTAGCATACTTAAGTTCTCGCAAACCTTGTACAAACCAAC